>JAHWFP010208157.1:0-23545 GCA_023313725.1 Lithobius niger | reverse complement strand
TGAGAACTTGATCAACTATGGATGAGAACCTGGAAATCACCTATGGACGAGAATCTGGTGATCACCTAAAGATGAGGACTTGGTGATCACCTAAAGATGAGGACTTGGTGATCACCTATGGAAGAGAACCTGGTGATCACCTATGAAAGAGAGCCTGGAGAACCTGGTGATCACCTCTGGACAAGAATATGATGGTCACCTATGGAAGCGAACCTGGTGATCACATAAGGTCGAGTACCTGGAAAACACATATGGACGAGAACCTGAAGACACTGATGGAGACCACCTATGAATGAGAACCTGATGATCAGCTATGGACAAGAACCTGGTGATCACCTATTTAGGACAACCTATGAATGAGAACCTGGAAATTACCTATGGCCGAGATCCTGGATATCACCTATTAATGAGAACCTGGAGATCACCTATGGAGAGAACTTGGTGATGACCTATAGACGAGAACCAGGAGATCTCGTATGGACAAGAACTTGGAGATTACCTGTAGATGAGAACCTGGCGATCACCTATTTAGAAGAACCTTGTGATCACCTTCAGGACGAGAACCTGCAGTCACCTATGTTGAGAACCTGGAGATTATGAAAAAGACGATCACTTTGTTTACTGTGAAACGAACCATCAAATTTACTGGACAAATTTCAGAGCTGCTTTCTCCCACTTTCACACTGTAGATTGTCCTTAATCTTGCAAATTTTCGATTGCAAGTCAAATTCTAAGTGGGACAAGCCTTCAGTCTGTGGTAATAAAACTGCATGAAAGAAAACAAGTGACCTCATGAATTTACAAGGCCCTTCGAGTCCAAATGTCACGTTCCTAGTGGGAAAAGATCTTGAAAATGAACTAGACGCTAAGCGGAAACTACGGAACAACGATCGGGTTCAACAATGGACTGGTCTGAATGAAGCGGTACGACCTTACAAAAACCGGAGGATGCGCACGGCGACGGCGGTAACAAATTCAAATGGCAAAACAACAGACCATGGAGTGAGATGTTAACAGAAGAAAAACAACCCCCAAAAGGCCTAAAGAATATTAAAGATCGGCATTTTACGTTGAGGTATCATGTTTAAAGATAAAAATGTCAACTCACTCAACTGTTTTTGATGAACGTCGGCGAATTTTCAATCCAAATCGTGGATCTTCGTCAGGCCAAAAATATATTTACATTATTTACACGACATCTGGAACACACTCAAACATCTTCAAACTCAATCACTACCCAGACAGCTTTCCACCACCCCAAAAAGTCAAAAACAACAACATCGAAGAGCCAGCAACACCCATAAAAACCATCACCATCCCCTACCTGCAGTCAGTATCTGAACCAATCCGCCGCATTCTTAGAGAAGCAAACATCCACACCAGATTTTCGACACCTCCTAACATCAAAACCCTACTCAAACCGCCATCAAAACCCATTCCAACAGCCTTAAGATCCAACGTTGTTTACAGGATTCCATGCCTCAAATGCCCTACTACATACATAGGACACACAAAACGCTTGGTCAAAGTAAGAAATTCTGAGCACAAAACTGCTGTTCAACAATTCGATTTAAACGATGGTCTGGCAGTACACCACGTCGACACCGGACATAACCCCGATTTCGAGAATACCGAAATTTTATTTTACGTAAAGAGATTGTATCCAAGACTCGCACTAGAATCACTCGCAATAGCCACACAAAATCCACCACCATGCAACCTAACTAAAGGTGCCTTCGGCCAAATCAAAGCTCTCCTTCCCAACACCCACAAAACCGTAGCAGCACGAAGCACCAAAACTGCCCCGGAAACTGGCCCAATCACAACAGGGGCAATAAAGCAATAAAACTTCAAAATCAAACGAACACTGCAGAGACGAAGAAGCTTAGATGTAGTCCAAGTGTGTGTTCCAGATGTCGTGTAAATAATGTAAATATATTTTTGGCCTGACGAAGATCCACGATTTGGATTGAAAATTCGCCGACGTTCATCAAAAACAGTTGAGTGAGTTGACATTTTTATCTTTAAATCTAAAGAATATTGCTGTAAGCAATTGAAAATTTGCAAGATTATGGACAATCTACAGTGTGAAAGTGGGCGAAAGCAGCTCGGAAATTTGTTTGGTCAATTTGCTGGAGATTACGTATGGATGCGAACCTGGAGCTTATGGATGAGACCCTGGTGAGCACGATAAATTGTATTTATTGCAAGATTGCCCATCCCTACTTGTCAGTCAGGACCTGGTGTTGTCGGGTGATGGACGCAGTGGTAATTACTTTTTGGCTAAAGTTAGTAGCAATAAAAAAAATGATCCTCCAAATCGGACCATGCTTTAGTAGTATTAGGTCTTTGGAACCTGAGTTAATGGTTAAAATAAAACTATGGAATGCTATTAACTTATACCAAGTTTTTTTTTTGTGCGTGCCTTATTTTGTATTTCTTCTTTGGAGACAACATAATACTCGTAGTTTGTAGGGGTAACTAAACAATATAAGAATATTATATCATTCCTCCTACCAATGAACACGCACTGTACTGCAAACATTTTTGTTGCGATTTTGAGACGGTTTTGAGTACAAGCCGTACCTTACAAAAACACCTGCTACGTCGTCTTGTACTCAGGTCAACTTAACAAAAGGACCAAACCCATAAATTAGAGTTTTACTGCCTTTCAACAATCCTTTGTATAACTGCAACCACGTAACAGACCTGAAACATGCTAAAATGATAATTTTGGTTCAAATTACAGGACAAGTGAGTTTTGGTGCAGCAAATTCACCAGTTCGTAGATGAAATTTCTACCTCAAATTTATTAGAGATGGGGGGGGGGGGAACTTCGTGGTAGAATACTAGGCATGGGAACAAACTACATAGTACGTCTCAGAAGTCTCATCCACCCAAAATAGATTGCTGTATACTGGATATGAGTTGGTAACATCAATGTACTCAATAGGAAATCACCTATGGCGAATCCGATGATGGTTCCCCAACTAAACTCGAAGGTCGTTTCTGAGGTCAACCAAAACTCCTAAACTATCCAAAATACTGGCATAAAGTAAAGTAGAAAGTTGTTTGGGATTATAACAGAAGTCCAACAAAGGACATAGAACTGAAATCGTGCAATAAACGTGGAAGATATAGGCAAAACAACTTGGACACTTCAGGGAAGCCAACCAATGGGCGGAGATAAGCAATTACTTGTTGCATCACGACTTGTATTGTGTATTGAACCACTAACGATCACCTAAGGAAATTACTGTGCCTTATTTCGGCAATTATCTCAAATCAGGGGCAAAAGGAAGCTCCTCCCCCAATGAAGTTTGGTGCCACGCAAAGAGAAGGTTCGGAAACAGCATAAATAGCTTTCCTTTAATGGGTCAAAGAAACCGTCCGTGCAAATGACAGGGTTCGTGCAGCGCAGTAACTTTTTTTTCAAGAATTTTCCAGTGTATTTTTGTACAGGTTTCCAGTGAATTATCATGTATGTCGTTTTATTGATCTTCCAGTAGAATCTAAACCTTTAAACATGACGGTCTTCAGATTTTCTCCATTTGCGCAGTGATCAGCACAATGACGAATTAGGTCTACCACCAGTATCTAGTATTGCTATCTTTTGCTTTTTTTGAGGCTGGCTGTCAGTGATCTTAGGGTCCTTGACAGACCTGTTGCTATCGTGACAAAATTGTTATTACAACTACCAAGTGGTATAGACGACATATGCACAGACAATGGCAGACAGCGTGCGGTGTAATTTCCAGAACCGGAAGAGCTCCATCTTTTCAGAAAGCATGCGATAACGAAAATTGACGATGGCGTTAACCTAATTAAAGAAGTGAAATAAAACTTGTAAAAGCAATTGCAAAGCAATTACAACAAATTTGTTTTAATTTCAGGAGAAAACTGGTAGTTAGCAAGAGTTAAAAATTCAAGTATTTTCCAATACCAAAAATCAATTTGAAGTATTTTCCAATGTAGACATTTTTTCCAAGTATTTTCCAGTATCTGTACGAACCATTAAATGCAAAAAAAATAAATAAGCTCCGCAAACATTTAGTACTGCTTCCCTCTGCCCGAGTGTAGTGTACCCACCCACTCCACGGAAGGTTTCCTGCGTATGAGAGTAAAGTGGTTTTTGTGGCTTATGTCTATTTAAATTTGTTGTACTGCATTATCATATTTGTGCACATATCACCTCAACGTAATGAAGGAAACTTGTATTCGTTGGTCAAGAATGTGCTTGTATTTTCCTGCCTATGGATTGGTGTTCTGGTTATGGTGCATTTTCTAGATATCCATTTTCAATGATCCTCCGTTTTCAGCTTCAGTTCGTTCCATGCTTACTGGATGGATAGTTTTCTGCTTAGTATTTGCTTCAAAACACCTTTAAACCTAATTAACGCTATGAAACAACTGTTAGCACACTTTTCTAGACTTATCGCTGCCCCGTCATTACCTCATACGGTGCTTGGGACGCGGAGAGGGGGCAGTCAATGTTAAAGCAGCCCAATTCAGGTGAAAGAGTTATTTTATTGTGTTTTAGTTGTTAGCTATGTGTACTTTACTTGCCCATATAAACACGTGTCCTTACTTTGCTGTTGCATTGTTCCATTTACGGTCACAACAGTTTTTAAAAATCGTAATGCTACAAGACACACAATTTTTTTTTCACAGATCCTGGTAAACTTTGCTATAATTGTTAGTCTATCCAAAATGACTAACACGAACAGGATCCAAAGCCTTGTAAAGATAACACTGAATTGTGTTAATAATTAATACAACTCTATGAATCATACACTGGTTGATAAGGTTCGACAGCCGAGCAAAGTTTACGTTCAATACAATCCGTCTCAATTAGGCTTAAAAATATAATCACTGGTTACAATAATGAGTCAGTGAGTAACAGAGGAATTCACCTCAATCCGTTTGACGCGCTTGAATTTTCAACTGTCTGTCTGTCTGACAGGCAGAAAGGAACTTCCAGATGATAAAAAAAATGGTTTGCTGACTGTTCATTGTCACACGGTAAAGTAGAAAAAATACCTGTGAATTTTAGGCAAAGCATTGTTTATCATGGAAGCAAAAAATTAAAAGTCTTTAAACTGCTTTCTTCACCTTACAGATACTCAAAATTAAACTCATCCTTTTTACAGCAGCATTATCTTTAAAATGACCCTGCTAAACGGTGCAAATCTGAAATAACATTAAAACTTCACGTGCAAGGCCATAGCAAGAAAATTTTTTCTGGGATGGGAGAGGAACAACTAATCCTATTTATGCCCCTACTCCCAGCTCTAATACTTTTAACTTACCGCATGCGTAACAAACTGAAAACATGGTCAGGTTGCGCTGTGACATAATTTCCCCTAACCTTGCTTGGGATGATGACTCCTACTCCACATGATAACTCTTTATCAAGGACAGATTAGGCATGCTGAAGAAAAAGGTGATGGAAAGATACAAACCGGACTCATTTTGCTTAGCTCCAACTAGGCACTGCATTGTTGCTTGTACTTTGAAAATTTATGGAAATTAAAAGATATGTAACTGAAGTAAGAAGAGACTGACAGTCCCAAGAAGATACGGCGGCTGTTTGAGTTTTCAGTACTGAAAAAAATCTTTGGTGGTATTTAGGGTCCAGTTTGGAGGGCAGTTGATCTAACTTCCCTAAGGAAAGGAAGGAAAAAGTTCACAAACTGCCATGATCCACTGGGGAGGAAGGGGGGAGGGAGGGGCACACCAGCAGCAGTAGTTTAACAGAAGGGATATAAATGAACAGCCACCTCAACGTGAGTGATGCGTAGCTGAGTTGGCTGCAGTAGATATGAATCACTGGATCCATAAAAAATGTATCGGTTAACTACCTTGGCATATTTGGGTTGTCAATTTAACGGTGAAATCAGGGAGTCCCATAAATATACCGACAAACGTTGGGTGGTTATACAGGGCACGGGAACAAGCAATCACCCCCCCCCCCTCCAACCAAATGCTCTGAACGTGTAGCGCATTGTGGTTAATAGGAGTGTGGTCTTTAGGAATCTTTGATTTTTACCAAAAAAGAGCGGTTTCGGTATCAAACCTCTACAGCCTGTATCTCGGTAACGGTTCATTTTCAGTTATAAGTTTATTAGCAAGAAGCTTGTGTCCGTGCCCTCTATAACCACCCAACGTTGTCAGTATATTTATGGGACACCCTATATTATGTAAAAGAATGAAAACTCCAGTTGAGTAAACGACAAAGTTAATTGAAGTTTAATTACATCTGACAAGGTATCACCATTTCCTTACAAGTACCCGTACCAAAACATCATTACTAGAGTGCTGCTTCTTTATAAAGCTAATCTATGATTGCGTCTTTGAAAATATACACATTTAACAAGATTGTTTTAAAACAACCATTTTGAGCAGGTGTTGTTGGTTCAGGAACCTCAAAAGTCCATCGTTGTTAACAGGACACGTTATGAGGGTACGCCTTCAAATTTACACCCGAAAGGACCGAAATGAAAGATGTAGCCAGAGTCCAAAAACGGACATTGGAGTGCCAGAAAAAGCCAACTGAGCAGTTGTCGAAAATTAGCAGACACGTGGCTTCATATTTGAACGTGAGCGTTTGTATGTGTTTGAACTTTAATTATTAGTGTAATTCATGAAATAAAAGAGACAGGAAGCCTGAAAAACGTACTAGAATATCACTTTCAAATTGAAAACAAAGAGATACTGAATAGTAAGGCTGGGACCGAGAAATAAAACCCAAATATATAGGTAATTTAGACCAAATAGAACATATTTTCCCTTCTCGTCGACCAATTTTGATGATTGAAATCACCATTTTGAAGATTTTTCCACCAGCTTTCCAATCATCTAAACCCCAAATTGTTATCTCTTACTGTTTAAAACTACATGGCAAAATGTTTAAGATTACAGAACGTTTGGGTTATGTTTTAATCTCCATATGTTTGTAACTACACTTTGTTTTAACAGTAAATTGTTACACGGAACATTATGAACTTGATAGTTTAGTCTTTTGAACGGCTGAGAAGACTATTGCAATGACTTTAACCATCCGTCCCTCTGTCCGTCCATCGATTTTTTTTCAATTTCAGAACGGTACCATGAATAGAAACAAATGGTATTTACCATCATATAAAGCAACGAAAAATTAGTTAAAATATGGCAAATTAAAACTTGCTTCCTTATAACTAATAGGCTTTCTCGCCATAACTCAACGGAATAATAACATTTGATTGTCGCATTTAAACACCACAGGAAAATGTGTAACCCTAAAAAAAGGATTTCATTAACGATACACGTTCATTTAAAATAATCTCAATACCGTGTTGCATGCATGGATGAATACGCCTACTGTCGACCAAATTCTCCCGGTTCGCTGCTACTTACGAAATTAAAACGGCACATAAAAAAAAATTGGCATAAAAGCTAAAAATTAAGCATCACCGTGTTGTGTAAATGAATAAGAGTACTTTCAAACTCAAGTCTGTTAGCTGCTAGTTACAAAATTAAAACGGCAGGTAAAAATTAGGCCAAAATGCTGACAATTACACATAAACCAAAAATAGACCTAACTAAAAGCTAACAAATTTTTAACTGGCAATTGTTATGGTTACTAATTTTAGATTAAATAATGGAGAGCGCTGTTGTAGTGCCTGATAGAGGTGTGCGCCTCAACATTTCGAAAGCAGTGGAAGTGTACAGAGGACCGGTTGCGACTAGGTAGTAGCTGCAGCTGGTTGTTTCTTTTTAATACCTTTTAGCTTGATAAGTAGGATATGTAGGACTTGGTGCTCGTCTTATTTTAAGATTTGTTTGCACTGGAAGTGCTTACTGATACTGAGCCAACACCAACTGGTACAGCCTTTGCCATACAACTCTTATGTCACATTATTTTAAGCCACTATTTTTACTATAATACAGTAGTTATGTCCATTTGTAGTCATTAATTTTACATGAAATACATTCTTCTGTCATACTCTCTTTGTTAGATATGATTTAAATCAGAAATCAGTATTTAGTATCAGCCAGTTTCTTTTAATGATCGAGAAAGACGATCACTTTGTTTACTGTGAAACGAACCATCAAATTTACTGGACAAATGTTCGCGCGGCTTTGGCCAACTTTCACATTGTAGATTGTCCATAATCTTGCAAATTTTCGATTGCTTACAGCAATCTTCTCCATGCCTTTTGGGGGTTGTTTTTCTTCTGTTTACATCTCACTCCTTACAAAATCCGGAGGCTGCGCGTGGCGGTGGCGGCAACAAATTCGAATGGCAAAACAACAGACCGCAGAGTGAGATGTACCCAGAAGAAAAACAACCTCCAAAAGGCCTGAAGAAGATTGCTGCAAGCAATCGAAAATTCTCAAGATTATGGACAATCTAGTGTGAAAGTGGGCGAAAGCAGCGCGGAAATTTGTACGGTAAATTTTAATGATCAACTTAGCATGAGTAAGGTTAAAAAAAAAAAAACAGGATCAGCTCAGCCTACCGAATTCTGACGGAAAGCCCTGCAGTGCAGAACTAACACACTGCAGACAACATTGCTAGCAAGTACAACGGGAAGCAATGTTTTTATAAACATATAGGGTGGGCTATAAAAAATGTACTGGCAGAATTTTTTCTTTTAAGTACAAACTTTTTTATGAACAGTCTTGTGATTGGAAGTTTCATGCAATAACTACGTACATAAACTACATGCATTAATAGATTTAGCAAACTCATTCAGATATACGGTATTAAAGCATGTTCGGGACCATAATATACTGCAGCAGTATCCAATCCCTAAAAATAAATTCACCCTAAAATAAATTTAAAAAAATACTGGTACATAAAAATATTCCAAGCCAGTGATGGTTAAAATACGCAAAAAACATGCATCCAAGGCCACAGTAGGCAATTCAATGGCTGAATTGCATTTTATGCCCTAGAGAAGAGATCTCACATATCCCCTGCTGAATTTGACGACTTCTGAACTGGACCATTTTATTTCTTCAAAGTGCCACCAAAAAAATAAATGCAGTATATCTATAAGACTTGAAAAAACTAATTGTCTTACATTCAATGTTCAGTAAAATCGACAGTCGAATTTCACACATACTCAATACCACAAATACAAACTGCCTTTGCAAATTTTTGATAGGCTTCGAACTTAGATGTTGAACAAGTCGTCCCGTTTTCAGCAGGCTACACTATCACTTACGTTACACCACAAATCTTACATGACTAGTACTGCTTTTTCGTCTGCTGTTTTTTCATCTGCTGCAGCATTTTGAAAATCGCGCCTTTGATAGTCTCCAGTAATGACAGGAGTCCTCTCGCTTGTGCCACATTCACGAAAGCTGATTACAAAATTCTTTTTAATTAGATGCAAAATAGCGGGATTTGAACTGACCTATTCGCAAATATTAGACGTGAACCTGTACACAGGGAAAGTACAAGAAAATATACAAAATTTAAGTACTTTCAAGGGCCTTTTCCAATAATAATGTAAGTTTCAAGGAATTTTCTAAAAACAATACATTATTTCAAGGACTGAATGAATAAACATACTCAAACAGGGCTACTCAGTTTCAAACAAGGCCTAGTTTTGAAGGTAAAGAGCCAACACACCTCCCCTAGCACTAACATGTTCGCGTTTTAATCGAGCACAGAAAAAAAAAGGCCAGAGGAAAAACCAATTTTCTTTTTGCTTTTTTCCATGTTGTGGTATTTGTATGTTGGTTCGGTTAGGTTCAGTTGCCTTGCCTCGAATTTCACCAGGCAGGGTAAGAAGTTTCACTAGAAAACTTTATTTTCTTCGACTTTTTTTGCCTTTGGTTCTTTTTCTCCAGACATTTTTTCCCACAGCTTCTTTTCCCTACGTTCATTTTAATACCCTAGGAAACAATGATAAAAGCGCGTGGAGCAACAAAATTGAAAAGAATAGCTCAACATTTTATGACACACGTCCGAGTTATTTAAAACAAACTGCCTCTATCTTGATCAATGCTATGGCATTACTTAAAATTAAAACAAAAATATTAAATTCAAGGACGTAGCTACCAATTTCGATGCACTTTCAAGGACTTCAAGCACCTAGTCCTAATCCTATGCAAGCCAGTCACGTAGCTGCTTAATTTATTATTACCCGAATTGCTCATGCACAGTAAATGGGAAAATGTGATTTAAATATCTTTCTCGAATCACCGATTACTGCTGCAAAAAAATGAACATCTACAAATATGGAAGTTGCAAATCTAAGGAATACACGTGCCAGTGTGACTCACCACTACCAAGAAACCAACACTAAAAAAAATTGTATAATAAGATTAATGAGGTAACTGTTCCGAGCTGCTAAATTTATAAAATTAATCTGTGATAACATCCTTTCTTTTTTTTTTTATTTTATTACTTGGGAATGTGTTATCAAAAGTTCAACAACCATCATCAAAGCCCAAACTTAAAGGAAAAAAATATGAAGCAAAGGATTTTTTTTCCACCCGTAATTTAAGCACTTGCATTTAGAGATGAACTAAGAAGATTAGGTGAATGATCAAATCAAGCCGCTTGGTTTTAAAGTAGCACTGACTGTCAACTTTTTTTTTTCTTATCATACTTGACTCTTTTATTACCCCTGAAAAACTGAATTGTTTTTTTTAAGTACCATGTGTTACTTAAGTCAATCATGCTAATAGCATAGTAGCTATCCAATACAGTGGATGCTTGGCAGGAAAGCGTTACTGTGGCATCGAAGTTGTTAACCCTTCAGTGCCAATGAAATTTTAAGTCCTATGTGTTACGTTGGTCAGTCACAGGATTTAAACCGTCGACTACTTGGTTTCTAGTCAGGGACGCTGACCACTGGGCTGTGCTTGCTTATCGTGCATGGGGTCCCCAAGGACCATGCACAAAGCTCGCGGTTCACGCTGGGTGGGACTTAGTTTTTCCCCATTCAGTAGCCGTCTAGTATATTGGAAGCTTGGCAGGAAAGGGTTAAATTTAAGCATTTGGTCTAAAAACCAATTTGGAGGTCAGTCTAGGCAATCCAAGGTGGAGTGAAAAACTGCCATGTCAGGCCTGTTCTGGATATTATCTCGACCCACTGTGGTGATTGAAGGCTTCCCGGTCCACACCCCAGGGCTTGCCCCTTCCCTTGCTAACCTTCTTTCCCCTTCAAAAATGTCTAAGTTTCAAAATTGACCCTGTTCATCTACAAGAGAGTTGTTCGCTTTAGATGACTTAAGGCTCCAAACAACTTAAATAAAAAAAAAAAAATCATTATTTTTTTTTATTCATATACTACTAAGCAGCACTGATGCAAACAATAAATGTCAGGATTTTAGTAATGACATGCAATTCCTGCTTTTCACGTTTTACACTAAGTAGGATGTATCGTAAAAAAATCCCGTACAGGATCCAACAAATTACATCCACAGAAAACAGTGATATTTCAGAGCAAAAATAGCTGCTGACAATTTGTAGTCTGAAACAAGATCACTCAATCTTATCTCCTGCCAAAATTTGGAAGTCATTGCTCATATACCATGCTCATTTGTAGTGCAGGGAAGCTTAAGAAGACTGCATTCCTGCCAGGGACCGCAAATTTGGCTACTGATCTTATATAGGCCTAGTGAATTTGATTCACTATTTAACAGCAGTTTGTTTGCATTATAGAAACACAAGGCAACAAACTTACTAAAACGTTGATCTTTTACATGAACACGCCACCCAAACCAGCAATGATTGCCGTTTTGTGCAGTGGTGAAGCTGGAAATATCTTCTTTCATCGTTAAGACTCATTCTCAAACAATGAATACTTATCGGTACTCGAACAATGTCATTGAAGCAATTGGTAATGAACGTGCACAAGAATACAATCGATTAAAACAAAAAGTAGGGAATCCCAAGTCAAAAAATGGGAAACACCGGTGGCAAAAGAGGAATGCTTCCAATAAAGTAAGAAAAAGAAAAAAGGGGGAACTCGACGACCCCTAATGTACCAATCCGAATAAACAATAATTAAAATAAAAGCCCCATCAGCAAACACGGTTGAGAATAAGAGCAGCCGGAGAGCAATCTCCTCCAAGAAAAAAATTGTGAAATTCTGCTCCAGGATGACTACATGACAGCTTGATAGCTAAAAATGCGCCCACTCATTTGCAGCCTGTCTCTTACCTCCTCGTGCAACAAATAACTACTTAGAAACAGAGCTCGAAGTCTAAAACACATCTGCTTTCCCACAAGACAAATGTACCTAATTATTGATATTAAGTTAATTATTATACTTAAAGACTTACCTTGTAGTCTCAACAAGGGTTGGTGGATCCGGATAGTCTAATAATACCAAAACCATTCTTCTGAAAATTAAAATAATAAAAAAAAAGGAACGCATTCAGTAAACACCAGGTCTGAACCATTCTGCACACTTGAACAAGACATTTTGATGCAATCTACAGATTTATGTTTCTGTTACTAATTACCCGTATTTACCCAACTTATTTTATAGTAAACGTTTGTTAACCTGTCGTACCACGAACATACAAATATGGTTTGTTGAAATTGGATTATGCAACCCATTCCCTCTAAGCTACTTAATATGAAACCCGGATGCATGATCGAGACCCAGCGCTCACTATTTATGCGGTAGCTAAGAGTCCAGCACAAATTCGAGGCATGGTGCTCTGAAAGGGTCCGGCGCTTAATCAAGGATTTATGGTACCCATAATCATCCAACAGATTCAAATATCGGTGAACCTTTACGACACATCCATCCAATAATATTCAGTTTCATTCTTGTCAAGTGTTAGTTTTTCCAACGTTTCCTTAAACAACTCCACAATGATGGATGTTATCGTAAATATAAATAATAGTAAAAACTGATCTTACTATCTGTAAAATACTAACCTCTAGTATGTGCGATGGACGTTCGAAAATTGCAGAAGATGTTGGATTCCGGCTTGTTTCCCAAGTGTTCCTGTTTGAAAACTGCAGGGGACATTCATCCTGCTTGCAGAAAATGCAGGCCATGCAATTTCACCGAATCGAGATGTGGTTTGTGCAAACTTCCGCACCCAGCGGTGGTGGATTAAAGCGAGATTTAGCCACTAGTGAAAGTTCCCAAAGGAAGGGAAAAGACCCTCGTTCGGGGCGTGGAGAAAAAACCCACAAGACCCCGAACGGTGCCGAGGCAGTTCCTCATCGTCAGCGACAGGTGAGTGCTTTTTGTGTTGGTTGGTCTTGACAACTTAGGCCGAGAGTGGCAGCGCTGCAGCAAGCGGACACGATCAGGATGAAGCTTGCAGTACTGGGCGACGTCTCTGGTGTTTCTCATGAACACAAGTGCAACTTAAACTCCTAATTAGCCGTAGGCTTATAAATAAAAACTGGAGTTCGCCGAACAAAATAAAAAAATAAAAAATAAAATTCGCACAAACCACATCTCGATTCGGTGAAATTGCATGGCCTGCATTTTCTACAAGCAGGATGAATGTCCCCTGCAGTTTTCAAACAGGAACACTCGGGAAACTCGCCAGAATCCAACATCATCTGCAATTTTCGAACGTCCATTGCACATACTAGAGGTACGTATTTTAGGATAGTAAAAACTAATTTTGGTGAGAAGTAGTCATACTCACAGAAAAACGCACAACCAAAACGGACAAGTTTTTAATCCAGAAAAACGTGCAAATTTTCAGTGGACCTTAGCTACCACCTTAATCAGGCTGAAGACGCTGAGTCCTACTTCGCCACATATTTACTGATCTACAAACAATTAACGGCAACTTAAAAAAAATTTTTTTTTTAAGTATTGTGGGACTTGGCTCCAAAATCTGGATTGCAGACGCATGTTGTTATTGGCTCTGCTCTTCCTTTGTATTGGTTACAGGATAAGGAATAAAAGGTACCCATTGATAATGAATTTGATCCAAAAGTTCTGGCAAAATAAGTTGGACAATTTTGGCGGTATGAGGCAGTTTGTACATTCATCGGAGGTATGGTATTAAGTTCGCAATGTTGTATTCAAGGGACTCTAGCGATCGGAGGTGTGCTTCACTGCGCGAGTTCGACTTAAGCATTACTTTGGTTTTCTCCCAATCGATTTTATGTTTCGTTTTCGAGTTGTGTTCAGCAATGGCACGATTTTTCTTGTAGTTTGTCTCACAGTGGATTGCAGGTGTTCCATGACTCCACAGCTAACATTTCGCTTTGTCTCGTTGGTATATCCGCTCCAGATGCCCCAGACACTTGCAGTTCCACGATTTCCACCAGTTCTTCCACAAGTGATATCCAGCGACAACATCGCTACCTCTCCCAGTCGAACAACAACCGATGCCCCTCCCTGTTGAACTACACCTCTACAATACTAGATCCAAAGTATCACAAAAATGTCCTACCACCTACTCCAGCAAATGTGAAACTTCCAACTACTATTGGAGCTGTGTACTGGGTTCCCTGCAGAGGGTGTAATAAAGTATAATCTAAATAATGACCTCAGTTGCCTAACGATTACTTATACCACATATAAGTGAAAATTGAATATGTTGGCAAGCATTACACAAATAGCTCTAATGACTACAATAACTGAATTTAACGAACACGGTGACACGCAACTCGAACATCAACATTCCCATTGCGTATAACCGTACGAAAAAAAAAAGGCTAAAATTAGGCTGCAAATTGACCCAAACTTACTTTAAATCGGTGTCCGCAGCCAAGAGTTGGCAGATGTCTGGAATGCACATCAAGTTTCCTAAAATGCCGATACAAATTTCCTAAAATTAAAAAAGTTGAAATTGACTAGTGCAGCTGACAAAATGTACTATTTACCACGTTTCACCCCAGACACAAAATGTTTGCCGTTTTCAATATTTTGACTCCGCTTATAAGCACCTGCACATAAACTAGGCAACATAGGGATACAATTTTGGCGTAAGTCTATTTTGTGCAGTCCCCCCCCCCCCCTATCGTTCTATTTACCTACATTCATCATTATTTAAGGAGAAATTCTGATAAATGGATGTTACCTTTTTATTTAGTTATTTCTTTTAGTGATTCAAACAAATATAAAGCATTGCTTTAAGTAAAATGGTAAATTTCTTAATTAATTATGAAGATAAAAATTTATTAGTACGACCTTGAAAGGTATCACAGGGAAATAAACTATTTCTAAACACTTTCCACACTCGAGTTCAGGAAATTACACAATAACCACCGCGATGAACAAACACCACCCAAATGTTGGAGTAGTGTTCAACATGGTTGTTATTGTAATTCCTGAACTCATGTCATTATCAAACCACTGTAAAATGCTAGCAGCCGGTTTTCGTGACTTTCCACACTTTTCAGAACAGTCGGACTAGTCTCAGAAAAGTCCTATTTGGGGTTTAGGCTAACTATATGCAAACATAAAACTATTTTAAACACAAATTCGCTTTTAATTAATCATAGCATTCAACCTTTTTAATCTGCATATTTGTGCAATTCTTTTTCACTACACTAAAACATGCAATGGTAAATTCTTAAAATAACTGATTTCCCAGTCTCAAAGCTGAAACTTAAAAGACTAATTACGAGACGGCGTTGAAAACTCAATGTTAGTTGTTTTCCAAAGATGGTAATTGTTTTGTGAAAATACTTTGAGAAAAAAAGCAAAGAAAATAAATTCCAGCGAATGTCAGTATTGAAAGATGAGTTTCTTTAAAAACATGTAAACACACAATACTGTAAGAGTCAGGAATACAAAAAAAAATCAATAAAATGCTTAATTTCACAACCACGGAAATAGCACGAATAGCAAACTGTCGAATACAGGAGACCTCAGTGTCCGTGAGTTTCAAATGCCATCAGAAAGGCGGGTGTGAGCCATAGAACCGGGTTAACCCCAAGCAACAGCCTGAACAAGACACTTGAGAGAAGTTAATCATCTACCTCCAAAATAACTGTCAGAAATTTGCGGATTCGTGCTATTTCCATGTTTGTGAGATTTGGCCTTTCAGTTGTGAATTTTTTAAAAAGTTTCAATACGGTAATACATTATTTATTATAAGTAACAGAATTTTGCAAAAATTCTGTAAAATTACTGTCATCAGTCTTCCCCAATTAAAAAAGGTATTTTGTGAATCAAACGTTAATTTCTAATAAAATGTCTTCCTAGAAATAACTTTTACCTCGGGATAGAAGAACCCTTGATTAGCTCAGCATCACATGATTCTAACTGGGTAAGAAGTGTAAATAATGTCAGTGATAAAACTTCTACAAAATGATTTGAGCATTCATCCTCAATATTTTGCACACAGACTGCTGTATGTTCATACAAGACTTAAACATTATAGAGGGGTGAAATATGAGACTTCCCCGTATCACCTGATCGTATTCGTTTTAAATCTCCCGACAAACTACACAGTCTGTGTACAAAATACAAAGACGTCCAGAGCCTCACCGATACCCCGATGATAAGCCAAAACATTAGCCATTTTAACGTTCAATGCTAGGTTAACCATTAACGGTCAATATCAAGTCAGCAACTGAAGACGTCGTGCAGTTATTCACCATAAACAATAAAAAAAAATAAAGCGCATAAGCTGCCAAAATATTAGGAACCAGACAAGTTTAACAAGTTGGATGAGAAATTTCTTAGTTTCATTATTTTTACTAACCATATCGCTCGCTTTGCTCACTCTATTGGCATTGATTCTTACTCACATGGTTTATTCGATCACCAGAGCATCACAAAATCTATGCACTGTGTATATCGACGTAAGCTACTACAAGTGTTGCTCACAGTTTGTTCATCACATTCCTCATCACACCTGCATTTTATCTACATCGTTCAGAATGTACGATTTGTTTCTCTGTTAGTAGTATAATTGCACGCCTACTCCTCCGGGTGTAAGAACCCAACATAGGTGAGAGTAGCACCACATGAAACACTGAGTGTGAGAGCAAAGTGAGAAACGTATTGTGGAAATCGCTTGCATTCTTCGTTAAATCCATATATCTCCATGCTTCAGAAACGCGAATGTTTGACCCCAGAAGCAGAATTTTCAGCAACTGTCTGTGTCACCAATTGTCAGAAAAAAAGTTATCAACAGCAAATCTATTTGCATTGTATGGTTACCCACATGTTTAATGGTTTTTATTGAATAACGTTTCAGTGCTTTACCCTATTCATTTGGCTACTCTACCAATGGAAAGGTCTCATTGAGACGATTAAAATGGTGTACTGTAATGTCAAAATCGGTCAACAATTGACAAAACGGCAGAAATTTGGCCAAAATTTGTCCTCGGCGACCTTCAACTGTCCGCGACATATTGTCGCGCGTCACGCAGATTCTGCTACGGGGTGTTTGACAACCTGTTAAACCTATAGGCCTGTATTTTCCATGCATCCAGCAAGTATGTCGCCATTTTGGGTTTTTTTTTTACAACCAAGTTTTGTTCTGATAAGTTATCCTGAACAGTAACATTACCTGACCGAACTTTCACGTCATGATCAGTTTTCAGAGCATTTTTTTTTTTTTGTGTGCTTATTTGGGGGTCTTGAATTCAAGTAACAGTGATGATAGCAAGCTTAAGAGAAGCGTAATTTAATTATCTGTTATTTAGTGCTACTCTCATCTTTGCAAGTGCCTTACATCCATCCAGAGGAGTAGAGGTACAAACGCACATCATAAATTTTAATGATAATAACATAAGTAAATAATTTACTGTAAGACGAGGGGCATGACTCTTCGTTATGATGCCTACTAGTGTTGCTGGAGCATTCACTTCCAACAGATACTTTGCCACTGCCTGAAATATAAATGAATAAATGAATATAAATGAATAAAACTGTAGCCGAGAGCATATTCACTGTAGATTTACAAAATATTCAAATCACTGTCGTTGCACATCAGGAAGGGAGGGGGTGTAAGGGCTTGACAAACCATTTATCAAGCACATGCCGCCCTTAGACGGGATATCATAGTGCAACTTAATTTCCGTACTAGTTCAGTCATCTCAAGAGGAGAAAAAAAGTGAAAAAAAGTTGTTGAACTTGGTTACTCCAGTTCATTACAGTATTAAGGAAAATTACAAAAGATGAGTTTGTGATCAATTATTATTTGCTATTAACTCTCTCTCCCTTATCCAAATCTTGGTTATGATGAGGAGGGAATTTTCCTCCTTGCCAGACTGCTGCTCTATGCCAACTCTGTGTCGCAAATCAATTCCTACAAGATTTCTTGGAAGATGTGCTGTCGATTATGAGGATCAGAACCAAGACACAGATTAGATAGACGTTTCTGCAACACCACTGCGTGGGCCTTGTTTAAATAAATAGGCCTATTACGCAATTTTCCAAAACTGAGTACCTACAAACTATGTACACTTGAAATAAAAGTGCATAAATGCAACACATTTTTGGACTGCAGGAAAATACTTGGACCATATTCTTATTTAATAAAATGTTTGCAGTCAATGTGACGAAATTGATGATAAACAACATTTAAAAGTTCTTGCCAAGAAACTAACTTCATTACTTGGTTCTCAGGAGCTAGCGCTTCTGTTTACCAACGTTTAAGAGAGTCGCAAAAAAATTCTATTCGTGTATCAACATTTCTTTCTCTGATGGTCAGATTTGTCCGAGCACCATTTAGCTGAGTAGTGCAACCATGCAGCTGTACAAATCCTTCTCTATGCTAAGATACAAACAAGCCCACACATATCCACAAAAAAAAGTAAGCCTATTATGGTACATTATTTTCATGCAACAAAAATTAATACCAACTTAGTTTATTTACTTTTTTTTTTGGAAGGGGTAGGGTGGGGGGGGGGGGTGTTAACAGTAATTTGTGTCTGGATTAGTGTTGGGCGGTAAGCTAGCTCTCATGTACTGTAAAAAAAAAAAGGCTCTAAAATTATAACAATAGTTCATTTAGTCCTTGTGTTGTGTTATCAAAGCAGTGCAACAATCAGTTAAAGATAAATTGGAATTCTAAACAATGCACAAAACTGGAGCCAAATTTGATGCAACACATGTTAACTACAAAGTTTAGGAGGTTGTTTTTTTTTTTTTTTATCAAATATGTCGTGAAACAGGCATTAAGTTTAAATCAGGGGGGAAAAATCAAAAAAAAATTTCCATTAAACTATATCAACAAAACGTATTTTTCAGTAAAATTAGTTAATTTAAAAATCGGGATTGGCACCATAGCACTATAATACTAGCTACTGCCTCATTCTTAAGTACCGGAGAAAACCGAGTACCGGGGTACTAAGCTTGATATCACCACCAGCTAAAAAATGTCTGTGGTACCGCCCAACACTAGTCTGGATAATCACAAACATGAATGAAAATTTGCTTGCAACAATTTTTTAATTCACTCCCAAGAATCACTAGCCTCACTAGAACTGAATGCTAAGATTTAACACATTGAATTTCTCTTGCTGTTGAAAACATGCACATATATCCTGCTAGGGAAGGCATGGCAAAAATATGCAAAATAGTGGTAACTCAACTTAACTGTCAGAAGTACAGAAATCCATGGTATTTCGAAGTCACAACCTTATTAGTCGAGAGGGTGTATTTTTTCCCAGTTTTTTCGATTTACCATTCGTACACCCAGACATTATAAAATACCTTTTCACCACCATCCATCATCATCATGTATTAAAATATGTCGTGAACAAAGAAAGCTAGAAGCCCTCTAAAATACTGAGGAATGCTTATGAGGAATGTTTGGGTGAGTTTGGGCTTTGTGTATATTCATGAAAATGCAATCGTACTGCAAAATTAGGTAAGCTGTTAGCAAACCTACCATACAGCAATGGAAAGTCAAACTTAAATTTGCGACAACTCGGCTGTATTTGTATGGTGTACTTACAGTTCCCATGGACATGTCCCACAGTTTGCACAGCTCCGTTTCCAAATTTTCGTCGAGTTCAAGATGCGACATGCTGTCGCCTTGGATGGCGATCTGATCGGGCTGTTTCTTTGCCTCCTAAAAGATCAAAAGGTACCATTTTATGAAGGAGCCCACAATCAGTGGTCTATAATACAATTAGGGATGAAAGGCGCTCTTGGAAAAAGGCGGAAAGCGGCCAGATTTATAGATTTTCTAAGGATTTTAATGTTTTAGGAGGTTTGCAAAGCTTAAAAACGAGGAAGGCATTCCTGTTTGTAAAGCTACTGAGGACAGAGAGTTCATGCAGGGAAAAAACGATGCGACCATGTTGGGCGGAAGGACGATTCAAGACAACACGGGAGGTGGGACTCCATAAGCAAGTAGAATCCTCTTCAGCATGGTGCAAAAGGAAACGGGGGGTCCAGACAGGAGTGGCAAGAGAAAGGGCGCTGCTGGAAAGGAGGTGTCACGAGACGGGAGAAGAGCAGATAATGAGAGAACGGTGGTGAAGCGAAGAATGGCCATCTTTTGGCGAGAGAGTCAGGAAATAGAGGCAGTCGGAAGAGGTGGCAGGGAGTCCAGGGAAGAAAAATTCTCAGCATCCATCAAAAAAAAAAAGAAGGAAGGGTTGACCTCGAAAGGAACAATAAAGACGGGCGAGATCAGTGTTCACCAAGGTTGAAGTGGGCGGAAGATACAGCGAAAAAGCCCGGGCACGGCGACGATCATGTCTTTCAGTGAAAGACCAGGCGACGTTTAGAGGGTTCAAATGGTGCAAAGCGGGAGTCAACTCACAGATGGAGTGGAGAGGTGTGGCAGGCCCAACCGATGAGCTTTCGGCAAAAGCACAAATGGTGGATAGAACACCAATCGTGGAAAGGTGAAAGGGAACGGAAGGCAGCAGGAAGGGCACACGGTTGTGTGATAGCATACAAGGAGTCTTTCGGAGAAAGAAGGAGGAGACTGTCCACGAGGTCGTGGTCAGTCGGCATGAAGGCTCGAACCCAACAGGTAAGAGAAGAAATCCCGGCTAGAGAAAAGTGAGGTCCGACAAAAAAGGCAATGATCAAACAGTTGAGCTTTCGGTCGAAAGCAAGAGGAACGGGAAGAAGATGGAGCCAACTCAACGAGACGAGGGCTGGAGGAAAAAAGATGGTAGGCTTAGGAAGGTCTGCGCATGCGCAGGCGGGTTGCGAAACTGGACGTATCTAAACAGTTTAAATCCTCCAGGAAAGATAGCATTGAGCAAAGGAACGCACATTTACAAGTAGTGTATATTTTCGAAATGGCTATTAATAGAAAATAAGAATTCTAGGCATAGAATTATTACTTACGTAAGTAAGAAAACGAAGGGGTGAGGTTCTTATTACGTAAGTAAATCTACTACCACTATCAATGTTTACATATCAATGTTTCCAAAATAATACATTTATTGCAGCTGAAGAATGACCACAAGGAAAGAGTTAAATTCAAATAAAATAAACAAAGCATTTATTGCAGTTATTGAGTTTTAAGGAGGAGTTGGAGCACCCAACATTCCCTTGGGACGTTATACAATTACAACAATGGCTCGGTTACTAACAATACAAATCCATGTTGTATAAATATGTTCAACGATGGTTCAGCAACAATGCTGTAACAATGTCACTACTGCAACAATGGCTCATTCACTAAAGATGCAACAGTCGTTGTACATATGTGTTAGACGACTTTGCTATAATGAAAACAATGAAAAGTCTTACCACATTGCTGCCAAACGCCATTGTCTAACTGATATTTGTATGAAAAATTATTGTGTACAAGTAGAAAACATCAGCACTCTCCTTTAAAATTATTTATTTTCTTTGCTTTACTGTCACATACTTAAACAGTTTAAGTATGAACTTTTCATGTGTAAACAAAGAAAGACTAATCTAATGGTTACACACACTACTACTTTCAAGGCTAAATTTGTCAGGTTTCTTCAGTCAAATCGTCTCCTTTCCGTTAATCACCCAGCTGATGATACACACCATTTTCAAGATTTTCAAGCACTTTTCCAGGCTTGGAATCTTATTTACCAAGACATTTTCTAGGTTTTCAAGTACTCGTACAAACCCCGAATTACCTGCACGACTGTACTCATTTTTTTAACCATTTTTCAGTGACGCCATTTTGCCAAGTAAAATGCATCAACCATCAGTTGAACTAACATGCACAAAAGTAAAAATGGTAATAAAAAAAATGGTTCAATACAGCAGTATGTGAAACCTACCAGGAAAGTTTATTTGTATTCCTTTGTTGTTTTGACTTCGGATTTTGTTTTCTAATATGTTATTAGATGAAACTTTTAACCAATGAAAAGTTATTGTCATGCACAAGTATAAACATCAGAATTCACCATTAATTATGAATTTTCTTTGCTTTAATGTAACTTACTTAAACTGTAATCAGTATTTGTTAAACTATGATTGAACTGATGATGTTGAACTGATTTCAACTTTCTCCCGTGACCGTCAATTCAAGCTCACTATCAAGGCCAATCCCATGACATAATTTTTCCTCTCTCACTATTTACTCAATCAACGAAATGCAGTGACAAGAGAATGATATACGGGGTTGTGGCCAGCTGCAGTCGGTGAGCGAAAGTGAGCTAATCGTGTGTTATCTACATACAACCGAGATTACATACAATCCCCTTAGAGAAATGAGTGAAATCAAAACCACCATTAAATTTCTTGGAAGAAACTTGCCCGACAAAAAAATTCCATCATAAGTATTCTCTAGGAAACAAATTTCCTCTACAAAATTCTACATTCCACAACATTACAGTATACACTGTAATGTGGTCACGATGGATCAGTGGTGGCAGAGGTCACAAAGTTGGGGTTTTGATGTCGAAAACAGTTTTTAATGTGACATTTCAAAAACCGTGTGAAGCCGTCAAAAAGTGTCGAAAACCAATAAAATCAAGATTGAACTGCCCAATTTAATCAATATGTTACATAGCATTGTTAGGAATCGAAGCTATACACAAACTCTTTAATTAATATAATATAAAAACATCAAAGCTCTTCATTTTAAATATAATAAACACTATGAAACTATTTCAAAGGAGTGACCGACACGACCTATTTACTAATGATACAAAACACACACTGGCACAATGGATTTACAAAATTAGTCAATTATGTTTCCAGTAAACAACTTGTAATCGTTATAATTTTCTATTTATTTCTTTATTTACTTTTTTTTGTTCTGATAAAATGAAGAATTTTAAGTTTTTAACATGTCAAAACCTGTGTTAAAGACAGGTTTATGACGTGATGGTTAAAACCATTGTAAAAACTGGATAAAAACAGTCACATGTCAAAAACTTGCCAATCCTGAAAGATCGGCCTCGCTGACTGAAAAATGTGAGCCGATATGATGTAACTGGCAAAGATTGAAGCGACCCAAAATACCAATCGATACCTTATCACTTACTTCTTTTTACGCAGTACCAAAAGTGTTCCAGTTACTCCTAACTAGCAAATTTTTGAATGCTTATACTGGCATCCTTCTTCAGGCTTGGGCAATGAGACGTACACGCACCAACTGTCCTACTTCCACACCAAACGCGATGATTCGAATCCCCCCTCCCCACCTTTTCATCGATGTATCAACTTTCCAGGTTGCTGCTGTCAAGCTC
>JAHWFP010208156.1:0-29434 GCA_023313725.1 Lithobius niger | reverse complement strand
TTTATTTCTAACACTCACCATTGTAAATTTGGAATCGTGAATAGTTAAGGAATTCCGACGAAGCATACACTGTGCTGTTGGTAATCAAGTGAACTTTAAAAAAAAAGCCAAAATAAATCATCGTAGCTTCCTTACTGCTAACAATCTTTTTTGACATAACTCAACGAAATAATAACATTTGATCATAACACTTTAACCACTAGAGGAAGACAAGCAAATGGGAAACAAACCAGAAGTATTCGTTAACGTCTCACATTCGTTTCATGTAAAAAAGAATGCTTGCAGGAATTCAGCCAACATGGCAACCAAAGTGGCGTTGACGGACGCTATCAACGGGAATCTCAAATTTGAAACATCAAATCGCCGCTGCAGGAGGAAACCGTTCATATAATACGACAGTACACAGCAGACTACTTATTTATATCACAACACAGAACAATAATTTGGCTTCGTATTGTAATTTCAAGATTTCTAGATTGCTATGGAAACTACACTCTCCATCCCATGTTGCCAGAATAAATAGGCCTAACATCGAACCCAATAGGCCTAATTTCTCTACTGTTGTCGCTTACGAAACTAAAACGGGACTAACAATTTGGCTTAAAATTAGGATTTAGAATTATTTAAATTCTATGTTCACAGCCAAGCTAACACCGGCTGATCAACAATTGTAATAATTCCAATTAAAAAAAAAAATTAGCGTTTGACGTTGCAGTACGTGCCAGAGGTGTGCGCTTCAACATTGTCGTAGATGGCAGCGTAGAGAGCCACGGATGTTTCGAATCTTTTGATTGTTGTGAAGTACTATCGTTACTGGTGATTGTTTAGCTTGCAATTAAATGCTTCATTGTTAATATCTTAAATCTAGGAAAGATACTCTGCAATAAATATAAACAATGTAAGCATTATTGACGGTGGCACGTTCTTTGCCAGCTTAACCACGGCGGCTAACGTTGTATCTTACGACGGCGGCGACGGCGCAAAGAGGCTGCAAATAACGAAACGGATACTAAATATGGGTGCAAACGAAAGTATCTTAAAATTAATATGAAACGTAGCCTATCTAAAATGTAAAAAACACCAGAAAAAAGCTTCAGCTCAACTGTAGCCGAATGAATATTGCCCCGAGCTTTTTAAGGACCATTAGCAAACATTGCACAGCCATTATAATGAGAGGAAATACAAATTTAAAATAAATTTTTCTTCGCTCCGCCTACAATAGGCCCAAAGCCTGTTTCCTAGTTTCTAGAGAACTACGTAACATAAAAAGGTTGTAAAGGTTTCAAAGGAAGGATGGTGCTTTCCAATTCCTGTAAAATAATCGTAAATTCCAAACAGAAAAACCTAAAGTTCATAGTTGATGAAAAACGGTTAAAAATTGAAAGCTGCTATTAAGGGAAAAGCATGACTACGCGGCTTGAGAAGATAGCCATTTTGTTGGCAAGCGAAATAAAATAGCCGGTTTTTGAATAAAGCTTACAGTTTGTAATGAGTTAGTCATATATGTTTACAATTTCCATAAATGTCATGCCTGACATGAAAAAAATGTGCTGATTGTCGACTCTTTTATTAATGTGTTTTTAAGTAATCAACAGCAAAGGCACACAAATAATAATAATAAAACAACACGTAATAGTAAAACAATTGAGAAAAATCAAAGTAATAAACGAATAAGAACTATCTGTGCAAAAAAAAAAAAAAAAAGCGTTACTCAGTTTTTTAACGGTATAAAAATAAAAACCGTTCGAATCCTCGGCCGCATAGTAGAAAAGCGCAGAGACCTAAACTAATTCCTAAGTCCAGGTATGGTAACATTATGCACGACGAAAAAGGTTTTCAAAAAACTTACATTCGCAACTAAGAAAATAAAATTCATTCGGGAATGGGATTTTTTGTTTGAGGGGAGGTGGGGGGGTTTACATTTTAATTTTGGTGCGGGGATATAAAAAATTCCTGGCTACGGCCCTGTGGATACACACTACATAATGAAAGGGGTGAACCCATCCAGAAATCATATATCGTAGAACAATCAGTACCTATATTGAACGTTATTAAATTTTACGCTCACGCACTATTATCTTCATTGGAACCAGCGCTGAACGTCTTTACTGATAACTTGCCTCACGTTCAAAGTCACTATTTGCATCACTGCGTTGTCCAGAGCGATCTGTGGTACCATAGGAGAAGAAACGGTTGGGATGGAAAAGAAACTACCTGTCTGCTCAAATCAACGCACTCTCGTCCGTTTCCATGGCAACCCGGCTCCTTAACGGGAAGTGAGCTCCGCCATATTGGTTCGTCGCTTGTTTTGGCGGAGTTCGGCAATTGCTATTAGCTATGTAACTGCTAATTCGCGGTAAGCAACTGAATGGTGTTTTTTCGATAGAATTGCTGTCTAACTTTCATTGTGTTGCCACATGTATTTGCAATGATGCAGGCGCTATGTAAACTACCCGAAAACGATGCTGTAAACAGTAACATCACAGCAGTGCAACACATTCGTTCTCCGCATATAAAAGCTAACAACCATTTTTTAAACCAATAATCATTGATTGTATGGTTTGACACGTTACCTGAACGGACGTTTACAGAAAGAATTGAAGTATCGCCCTGTGCTCATTTGAACGATGTAACTTGTTCAAACGCCGAAGTTTACTGCGTGAAAATGCGCTCACAATCGTCCATTCACATCCACTATTTGTGTACAGATGAAGCGCTCAGTAGGTGTGCACCCGTTGCTATTAATGAACACACTACAGCGCAGGTGCATTGCTATGAATCTACTTCCGGCACGTCCTTCTTTGATCGGAAAGGATACAGGCCTGTTTGTGTTAAGTTTCTTTCCATCCCAACCCTTCTTCTCCTATGGTGATACAAATAATGACTCAGAACGTGAGCCAATTTAACAATAAAGATTTTCAGCGCGAGTTCCAGTGATTATAATAATGATTATAAAAAAAAAAACGGATTGTTGTACGATATGACTTCTGGCTGGTTTTAACCCTTTCATTATGTGCATAGTACTCTGTATCCATGCGATGCGCGAGCAACGATCAGTCCCTGTGCTCTACATACGACTATCTACAGTACTGGCCGGATCTTGGATGAAAAATAGCATACGCGACTGGGTTGAGCAATATGGCCAACGAAAACGCCACTTATGTTGCCTGTTTCTGTCAACCGAGGGCGACACTGTCCATACAAAAATGCAACAACGTTCCTTCCCTTGCAACACTTTCTGGATACACGAACGTGTCGCTTTTTTTTTTCCAAGCTCACAGAAATAGCTTAACTGTGGCTGAGTGATAACTTAAAAAACTATTTAAAAATACTGCAATACATAATAAAAATCTGTCACGCAAATCTACGTAAAATTAAAATTATATTTTGAAAACCGCCGCTAGATGCCAATAGATGTTGCGACTCTTCGTAGAAAAATTCACCGATGCGATTTACCAATTCCCGAACATACCTCAAGAAATGAGACAGTCGTGGGGTTCATTTTGTCTATCCTCTAATTCGTTGCAGATCGGGCCAGATAGTTTACTGGTCATGGTTTTTATCTAGGTCGTTGAGCGTTACATTGTTCTCTTGTAATAGTTATTTTTTTTTCTTTTAGTAATAAACCGTACTTATTTACTTTGACTTTTCTTGCCTTACATTTATGACCCAAGTCTAATTCTTTCAAGGTTTTCTTCACTTCCACTCATTTTGCCTCTTCTCTTCACACTTTTCCAGTTTGGATTTTAATTTTGGTTTTTCCATGATTTTTTTCTTCTCGAGATTCTTTTCGCGTCCTGGGGGGGGGGCGCTCCTTTGTTCACAAATGCGTACGATTAATTTTTTTTTTCCAGGTTTGTGCTCAACGGCAATATTTTCCGTTAGTATCTTACATATGCCTCTCTTGCTTTTTTCCATGTTTTACGTCAGCGTTCAGCAAGATTCGACCCAAGGCTTGCACGAGCCGGTCCGGACAGGAGGGCACGTGCATGTTCGTCTTCGACTGCCTCCAGAGCGATGGTCGACCCCTTGGCACATGCATCGATGGATTCTTGGTGGGCAGTTGTTGCGGACACGATGAATTTGCCAATCTCGTTCCTCAGGCGTCGGCCCCCATCCAGCCTCACCTCGTCAGCCATGATAGAACTCCCGAACCAACCACCATTCACTTTACTAGCAGTGAAGAACAACTCCCTGGTCACGTGACTGCTCAACTGCAGATGCTGACATACATCACCCTTGCAACTACGGAGCGAAGTGTAAGTGAGATCCCCACCACCACAGTGATCCCTCCTACGTCGCCATCACAGTCGTCGGAGTCCCTTTCCCTTCCGACCACAGCCCGAACTACTACAAAATGGCACCTTATTCGTAAGACGACCCCCAAGCCCACGACAGCCATTGTTTCATTAACTACATCCATTCGCCCTTCATCTTCGGGTATGGTGATTCATACCCACTTTGGCGACAAACCCAACAACAGGCCAATTCTAATCACGAAACGTCCCAACAGACCTTTCATTATACGAAAACCACCTTCCACAACGACAGTGCGACCACAGACAACTGTGGAGAAAACTGAAGCCTTAACAACTACGGTAATACCCACCACCACTACAACCACGACAACCACAACCACAACTGCAGCACCATCCCTTGAATTTATTAGCACGGAGTCCTTCGAGGTGAATGACAATACACAAATAATGGAAAGTAAGTTGTCATTTTTGTCATTACCCACTTCACTGTAAGTTACCTTGTTGTTTATTATCTACTTTACAAGGTGTTCTTCAAACGTCACTGGAATTTTGTGTGAAGGCAAACCAAGCAGTGCTACATAAAAATACAAACAACGTTTCGAAAATTTTCAATTTTCGTCATCAGGTTAGCAATAAAATTAAAGCATGGCAAAAGCCACTAAGTCATCCTACGTTAAAGCATAAAACAGTAATTTAAAACGGATAAAAACCACCAATTTCACCCCTCAAAAGATGCAGAAATGGCAGCCGAAAAGCAACGACCCACCTGCTCCGTTGGGATGCCACGTCGCAGTTTTACTTCAAATGGCACAGCATTTACTCTAGTAAAATAAAAGGTTAAAAAAGAATTATTAAGCCATTTATAAAAAAAAAATGAAGTTGTTTCTCAAATCTTTTTCTAAAAAAATCAGTGCAGGCAGACGTTTATTTTTTTTAAAGTTTATTTATTAACTTTTTCGTCACATCTTTCTTCATTTTACCAAACTTCATATTTTGGATATTTCGTATATTTTGGTCATTTTTAGACATTATTGGTTGCCGTAAATCATGAACAAAATGTCGGACCGGGGGTGAGAGAGGGGCGGGGGGCTTGGAGCCCTTGCGGTGATGCTTGAGAAACGACTTCTGTTTTTTTTTTTTTTTGTTGGTCTAAGTTTAAGGTGTTTATACGAATCAAGAGCGTGCACAGATCCCCGACCCCCCCACGACAGAAGGGGTACGTTTAGTATAAAGGCACATTGACTTTTAGCAGACATTTTGGCACCGCCGCACTTGCAAATGTCGGCACAAAAATTCCATATTTAATTTTTACAAAAGGGTATTTTGCGAAAAGGGTAGCGGCAACTGATACAATGGAATTTTGCACTGTGCAGTATTCCATTACTTTAGTTCAAAACTTAGGTATCACCAAGCACGGTTTCTTCGGGGGAAAATTTCAACATTTTCTATTAGAAAAACGAAAACACGTGAAGTTTCCATTATTTTAAAATTGTTTACGTAAAATGTGCATTCGAAATTATTTAAAAGAAACTATCGTTATTTATGAAAAACTTGCCTTGCCTTACCTGGAAGAAGAGAATTTGTGTTCAAGGTTTTAAATATAGTTGCCAAAATATTAAAAGCATGCACGATTCATTTTTTAACTGCATTATCATCATAAAAATTATGATTTAATTACCGTTTAGAGCAAAGATTAATTTTAAATTTGTGGTTTGTTTCTGATATTCGGACAGTAAGTTTGACGTAAGCACCACACATGGATGCAGATTTCTAATTTCAGTGCATTTTTAATGTGTGCATAATTCACTCATTTTTTAACTGCATTCATCATCTAAAAAAGGTGATTTTAATTACAGTTTCGCGTAAAGATTTATTTTAAATTTGCCGTTTGTTTCTGCAGTAAGTTTGACGTAAGTACCGGACACGTAGAGATTTCTAATTCCATTGTAACGGTACAGATAAGGCAACATGGCGTATAGAACTGAAAAGTTCCCACGGATAAGTTGGCTATTTATTATAATGATAGAGATGTAACCCTTTTCAGACTGTGGTCTTGCTCGATTGGTGCCCCAGACACGAATCATGGGCGGAACGAGTGCGACGTTTGGAGCTTGGCCTTGGCAGGTCAGTGGACACGTAAAATGAAAGATGGTAATGGCCTGTGATAAGAATCGCCATTAATAAATAACGATGTCTTGTTTTATGTTTGTGTACAGGCTTCAGTGAGACGAACTGCATTCTACGGATTTGCAAGCACCCATCGGTGCGGGGGTGCCCTCATTTCAGAGAAATGGGTGGCCACGGCTGGACATTGCGTTGATGAGTAAGTTACTAAGGTTGTGTAATCCATTACAGCTAATCTATTGACGAACACGTTCATTTTTATTAACTTTACCAGGAGTACTGTTGGTAGTGAGTGCTCAATAAAATAGAAATTGAGTGAAGCCAAAAGCAGTGAACAAAGACCGGAAACACTTGAAGTACACGACGATAAACACTCGATATTTCGCTAGCCAATTGCACGAGCTTCTTCAAGAGGGCGAGAAAAATTCTTCAAAGTACCCGACAGTGTCCAAAGTAATTTCTCTTCTACTTCGCCAGGAGCTTATAAAGACTTTAACTTTATTTGATTCATGTAATCGCCCAAATGTGGTCATTAATTACATGACAAAATATAAACAAAGTGTAGATGTAAAGACACAAGAGATTCCTGGGGGGGGGGGGGGATTGAGGCTTAATGGCGCGTCGACAGCTAAAATTCCTTAGGTACGAAGATTGAACCAGGAGACGCGCTGTTGTTGCTGTAACGGATTAAGGCTCTTTTACACAACGGCCTTTGCATTCTCGCAGCTAGAATTTAATCGGGATGGCAAAGGTGTTGTTGCCATGGTAACAACGCTACCAGGATTAGCTAATCCGTGACAATAAGATGAAGAATTCTTCACGACGAAATTTTCCCAGTCTCTTCTGAACTCGCATTATTGACTGTTTTCGTTGTAAGCCGGTAGAGATAAAACCGCCGCCATGTTGGAATTTCAGATGATTTATAGCTTAGCCGCGAGAACACAAGGCGAGTAGCAGCATAACCGTGCCTTTACAGCGCATAACTTCGAGAATTTCTGTAGGCTTGTAAGCATTCACTTTACAATGAATTTAAAACGTGTTAACGTTCGTGTGGTGGTAGCTCAGTTGGTAAATCTATTAGGGTATAGATCTAGCAAGGCTATGACGGTAGTTCGAGTTTAGGGACTGGCCAAATTTTAATTTCAATATGTTGGTAGCAAATTAAAATTTCGCGCAATATTCCTTATTTGTCAACTCTGAATCAGGTTTCAGTTCTTTACACCTTTTTGTTCACACAGTGGCTCACTCAGGAGTTTTATTTTGGGGGTGGGGGAGGGGGATGGGGCGGAGAAAAAATTAGAATTCCGAATTGGGCCCGAGAATTACACTAATGAGTCTAGAAGGGGGAGGGGTATTTGAAGACCCTCACAGCCTTTTCTGTAAAGCAACTTTTTCAGCAATTGAGTGCTGAGAGGTCATAATTAAAAAAGCCAATGCGTTTTTAGCCAATTTTCAGAATTTTTTCATTTGCAATAAATTCTTTATTTGTCCGCTTTTACCAATTGGGGGGCGAGGGGGAGGAGGATTCAGTCATCACTTAGAAGGGAGAGTAAACAAAGAATGCTCTCTTAAATAAGATTAAATATCTAAAAACACAAAACTACACTGCAACCACAGTGATAAATTCGTGGCAGAAGAGGATCCTGTTAAAACATGAACCAGTCTTACGAGTAAGATGGAGGTTCAGAAAAGAATTTGTGATCCTTCTCTCCGATTAATAATGTACAAAAATTAATACCATCTGCAGAAGTTTGTTTGTTTTGAATGCGTTGTTAGCTGGATGTCGTCGGGTAATACTGGCAATATTTGAGAGCCATTTTGGTTCTAATGTCACTACTTTAAATTATTATAAAAACGTGTTTGTAAAGTTGTTTCTTCTCTTTATCATTTCAGTTTGCTGCTCACCCAAATTCGCATTCGAATTGGCGAGCACGACTTCGCAAGTGTTACTGAACCCTTTGCCTACATGGAACGTCACGCGCAAAGAAAAGTGGTTCACCCAAAATACAACTTCTACACTTACGACAATGATTTAGCCCTGGTGCTTCTTGACAACCCAATCGACCTGTCTCTTCCACATGTGGCTCCGATTTGTCTCCCGCCGACTGACGGATTATTAGTTGGTTACAATGCGACAGTTACCGGATGGGGTAGACTCAGTGAAGGTAAAATAAACGATACAATGGAAAAAGTACATAGTGGCAGTCTGTACGATTTGAGGGGGGGGGGGTTACTTGGGGTCCCTCACGCCCACAAACAAAAAAAAAGTTCCAGAAATTGGAGGACTGGAATGCCTAGGGTTGAGGGCGATTCACAAACAATAGTCTACGAGGTCCCAAATTGAGAGCGAGACTTAAAGTCCCAAAATTGATGGCGAGACTGTCTTTAAGGTCCACAAATTCAGAACAAAGATACCCTTAAAGGCAGGTTGTACCGAATGAATGTAGGTGCTAGATTCTACAGACGTTCATTCGGTACAACCTGCATTTAAGGGCATCTTTGTACTGAATTTGTGGACCTTAATCCAGTCTCTCTCTCTATTTTTGGACCTTAAAGAAAGTCTCGCTCTCAGTTTGGGACCTCTTTTGTGAATCGCTCTCAACCTTAGGCATTCCAGTCCTCCAATTTCTGGAACTTTTAATTTATTTTTGTGGGCGAGAGGCACCCCAAACAACCCATCCCAAGCAACTACCTAGGACTTTCTAGCACTGCTCGCATCAGGCGAAGCAACACACAACGCCATTTCTTTTAAAGAACAAACAAGCCACATGACTCCTTAATTATTTGGTGAACATTTAGTACATCCTTGTGCACCTGGGAGCAATATATAAAGGTTAACAATACCACTAGATGGGGCCATGGTACATTACAAAAATGTTCCCTTGGTGACAACCTGCCCTTATGTTAGGCTACCTCATTGAAGGAAAACGAAATGAAACTGCCTTTGAATGTGAAATTTTTTCTCCAATAATAGCTTTGACTTTGGACAAAACTGAGTTAAAGGTTCAGCGTTCTTTCGCCTTAAGACGGAACAGTTAAAAAATATTTTCAGCTTTTGGAAGGTTGACCCTTCCATTGACCCATCAGGGTGGCTGTTCATCGTAATCCTATAAAAGTCCAAAATAGTGACTTCCTCGCCCCCTCCACCTCCTATATTACATAGCTGGCTACGGGCCTGAGTGATGCACTTAGATTTTCTAGACCATTAATTTCACTAGTTCTTAGAGTAGTGAACGATGTCAGCAAAACAGCCCATAGCTTGACAGATTACAACCCACCATTACTAAGGATTTAAATCCTCATCTTCCAAGGATAAACATGTGGATTCACACATCCAGTTCATGCTGCCAACAATGAATAGCTTCAGAGTATTACAGCACATACAAATATTGGATTTATATGGTTTTTATGGAAAACAGTTGAAAGTTGACTCTTCTTGAGTTGACTCTCAACTTAATTGAGATTTTATTTGTTTTCAAATTTCGGACTCCGAACATATTTCGATAATCTTCATTAGGTAAAATGCTACCCAGAAATAGTCAATTTTCTACGTGTATAAGAATTGAAACCGTTGTGTAAAAAATGGTCAAAGAAATTATGTGCCACAATATTATTTCGTCATTGCAAATACCTGCAAAGACCGGTTTGTGACAGAAAATGGGGTCAGTGCTCTTTTTCCAAAAACATGCTAGCATGGTGACCTTGCTTGGTGTTGTTATGGTGCTACAAGCAGTGCATATCATAAAAACTGTGGGTGTAGTCGGACTTCTGATAACTTAGTGGTGACAGCCTTTTCTGAAAATTGCTGCGTTAAAATGACGTGAATTTGATGAATGGGTGAAAGCAGTAATGTTGAAAATGTCCATTTGCATTCAGATCTGTGTGATGCATGGTCGAAAATATGGAGGAGGGATGTGGTGAAGGGCGGGGTGTTTTCTAAATGTTTGAGTCTTTGAAAAGTGAGCCTCAGACGGAAATGAAGCGAGGAGGACAAAACTACCTAAAAAAAAAGACTGACATAAGCAAAAAAAATGTGCCCCTGAAATTGACTTGTCAGCCTCTCAGTTATTTATGCTAAAATATCTTTGTTTTTGCATGAAATAATGCATTTCTACAATTATGGCCTTCTTGCTGCTACATTTGTGATTGTTATTATTATTTTTTATCTTCTTGTTAGTAAAAGGCAGGCTCTTGCTTTATTAAAAACAAAATCAACTCTCAGAACATGTGTCCCAATTTAACATTTTATTAATTGTTACAACAGATCAGTGTAAAGTCAATTACTTTGCATAAATTTGGTCCATTGCCGGATTGATATTGGTTAAATGAAGAATCATTAAAGGATTTCTTTTGACTTTCGTAGGTGGTATACTACCAACTGTGCTGCAAGAGGTGGTTGTCCCCATCGTAAGCAATACCAAATGCAATTCTATGTTTGAAAAAGCAGGCAGACCAGAAGTGATTCCAGAGATTATGATGTGTGCTGGATATGAAAATGGTGGAAAAGACTCGTGTCAGGTACGGAACTATTTACGTGAATTTTTTTTTTACACTTGACGAGTTGTAAAAACTAGGAAACTAAATAACTACATTAGTTACTACCGACTGACGCTAGATGAAGACTCCATGAAGGGACGACTCCCACTTTTCTGGAATGCCATTCCACAGATTATTCACGAAAACTCTACACTCAAATCCAGGTTTTCCAAGCTTTCTCAATTATTTCCCCTTGACAATATCATTATGATTATCGAGTGTCATTCTTTCCCCAAATAAGCTACTTCTCATTAATCATTTTGCTCTGCTTGTTGGTCTGTTGTTGTCTTATTTAGGGACATTTCTGCAATGATCCCTTTTTTTTGTTTTGACTTTTAAATTAAAATGAATTATAAAATAAAATAAAAATAATGTGAAAATTGTGGAAAGGACCATCGTCTGCTATGGAACTCATATTTGCATGAATTTTTCTCACCAAGATTTTAAAAAATGGGAAACTGAATAAAATTTATGCATGAAATCATAAAAATCATGAAATCATGCTTCATGAGATGAACCAGGTAATGATTTGGCTTGTTTCTTCCGGATGGTGTAATTTTATTGCTGGTGGTTTATCGTGCATTTTGTTTTTCTTATACATCAGAGAAGTTAAATATCATTACGTATATGTTTGGGTATAGGTTCGTTACTGACAGTGCACTCTACCATGCTGATGGTATTTTCTGAATCAAAATTGTGACTCTAAAGGTTTAAATTAATGGTGGTGTAGATTTAAATGTTTTGTAAAATTGTGACCTCAACATCTAACTAATTTTGCTTAATAAATTTTCTGCTATTATCTGCTGTGCAACAGTAATCTCATATAACTCAGAATTATTTCAGTGTCTAGAGTGCATTTAGCAGGAGAAAGATGACTTTGAACGTCATTTAGAGTTAACATTTTACGTAAAGTACTTTACAAAATACCAAAAGTGTTTCTTTTTTTCTTTTAGGGTGATTCTGGTGGGCCAATGCAGGTCCGCTCACCTGATGGACGCTGGTTTCTAGCTGGCATTATTTCTTGGGGAATCGGATGTGGAGATCCAAATTTGCCGGGTGTTTGCACACGAATCTCCAAGTTCAAAGACTGGATTATTCAAAATGCCACTTAGCAGTATCAGTGTAATAATGGCACTGCCTAGAATTAAATTCAACGTCAGGGGCTGCGTAGTCCAGCAACAAGAAACTGAAGGGATAAAGCCAAGCCTGAGCCAAGACGTAATTAGCAGTGAACGCCATTGAAAGTGTGGCTCAGATCGAAAAACGTGCAGTACGGTATAAGTCATGTGACAGGCAATCATGGAATTTTGAATTTCAGGGTTCCATTGTGTGATGATGATTTTTCTGATCAGTTGGAAGGAAGAATTTATGTTGATGGCACCAGTAAGTCAACCAAAAGCAGTATTTGAACTTGTATAGTCACATTTCTTACGATGTTATGTTCTACCGATACCACCGATTACTTTGCTGATAGAGGCTTCATTTGATGCGTTTTTACAAGAAGTGTAAATATTTTACGTATCAAATACACATATTTCTTACTATGTACATAAAACGATATATAGGATGAACTGAGATGGCGAGGGACGACTTACGTTGCAAAGAACAGCATCATAAAATAAACGCATTTATTAAATGTTTGGAATATTATTCTATGAGAGATGATTGTCCAGTACACGCGATAACAATCTCTTAACATAGTGAACATGCTAAACAAAACTGAAAATAAATTATGTAATGCTAAATTCAAAAAAAGTTTAAAATTATTACAGTACTATAAATAAATTATAAATAATTTTCTGTAAATGAAATAGAAGTAAGTGGGAAACAAGCCAGAAACCCAAACTTCATGAAAAATAACTAAAGTTGTTAAGATGAACTAAAGAAAAGTCAAAGAATTTAAAATCATATTAAACAGCAATTATTAATATTACAGAGAGACCAAAGATAAAATATTACCATCAGAATTTGACATTTTAGTCCGATACTATAATGGTAATAGAAATTTGTTTCAGTTTAACCACTTACATGAGCCATAGAGCTTTTATCCTGTTCTTTGCTACGTCGTTTCATTGTAGTCGATGAATAATATTCTCTGTGTACATAAGTAGAAGAGTTTTTTTTTAAAGTGCTGAAGTGAGGTGAAGGGCTGGACCCAGGTCACCTCTTGACACGTTTATCCATGTTAAATACTCTAAAGTATTGGAATCATTGTGAATTTTCAGGAGGATTTTTTTAAAGTTTAACTGAAAATTCTAAGGAGTAAATTCTACCTTATTCAGCTAAAGCGATAGTTACGATGACCGAATTTCGTGTTTAGAAAGTGGAATCTTGGTGTAAAGGCGTACACGAAGCTGCTTACCTGTTGGTGGGGAAGAGAATATGGAGTGTTACCTGCCCGAGATGAATTAAATAATTTTAAGGAAAGGGGGAAATAAGTGTGTTCGATTTCTCATTCCATTCCTACTGCCAGAGCTATGTTGCTGCAAGTCAATCTTTAGTCCATAGTTACTCTGAGGTTTCTCTGGCTGCATAATGACTACCAGTTATCGTGCATGATATTCTTGGTGAAGCTAAATGCTATTACCTAAAACATTCAAATGTTATAAAAGCTAGAAACACACTGAACGTTTTCCATTTTCTGTTATTTGTTCTGTCTTACAGACATTACATGTTTGACTAATAGTTTAGTGAGTAACTTGTTGTCCTACTGGAACACAAAATTTGTTTGTATTCATGTCAGATTAGCAACCATTGTCCCAATTGTGCTGAACTATTCCAACAGCTGGTGGTATTAAAAAAATGTAACTCATAGCTTTCCAATTGAAATTGGCAAACGCAATGTTTCCAAAGGGAAATAACTACAACATGCAATTAGACATTGATTCTGGGTTCAAGAAAGTTAATGCAACAAAAAAAATATTGTAAATTGCATATTAGATGGGCTTATGTAGTTAATTTGGCTAAAATCGGGGGATGACTATTAAAACAAAATAATATATTTTCTAAACTTACTTCGGTCCACAGAGAGAGTTATCTCCATCATGGAAAAGTCTGCGATAATACATACGTGATCTGGATTGAATCTAGCATTAAATGTAATGTATTTGTTCTCATTTATTCCCAAATATAGGTTATTATATGATCTCTCCTCCAAAAGCCAACATAATTCATAGTTAAAACTAATTTTAGCAACACAAACCTTCGTAACATCAGCACGATTCATGATTGGAAGCTCCTGTCAATTCATTCATTCATTCATTCACGTACTTGATCTGGATTCACTCTAGTGAAAACACAATGCATGTATTCTAATTTAGTATCAAATTTAGTTTATTAGATTGTTACTCTTTAGAAATCCAACATATTTCACAATTAACTTCTAGCCACACAAATCTTCGTTACTACAAGCTTCGATGCGATTTTACCATGCAACGGCCATATTATGAACATGAGAAGGTAATCTCTTATCGTCTTTCAGGAGAAGCTGAGAGTGACCACTCATCTCCTGTCCTGGAGTGAGTGATCCACATGTCCTTCTGGAAAATGGTGGCAATAATGTTCCCATTCATAAATTGCATTAGATAAAACGTTAATTTCGTTAAATGTATGAAACTTTTAGTTAACTTTGCAGCAGAAATATTATGTTTTAAGGGGATAAAAAGTTAATTTTTAAATGTGTGAAGCTTTTAGTTAATTTTACAACGGTAAATGACTATTTAAGAGATGGGCTTTTACTCCATTATTTCATGACTTTGATCTTAAAGCACTGCATACCCCCTTATTTAGCTTTAGCTTCATGTGGGCATCTAATATACAATTTATGGTATGTGGCCGAACCTAATTTGTTTTTTGTGCTTGTAACTGTGAAGCACACGTTTGATACACACCACAGATTGTAACCTTTATGGTTAAGTTATGTATGCTGCACAACATGTGACGTGCACAATGTGGTCCTGGTTTTTCAATGTTGCATGCAACCCATTCGATGCCACATATGAGTGAATACCTGTATACATCAGTCAACCTCAGAAGTAACTGTACAGTGGCGTGTACGTACAAGCCATGGATAGTACCTGTGCTAAGCAGTTTTCTTATTCATGTAAGAGAATTGATAACTGAAGTGCGGAGCATTCAATTAAAGAGAGGACAAATCATTTGAAGGAAAGGTGGGAGCAACATGTTAAAGTCGGTAGGCATGGAGCGATCTCCCAATGAGCTACACACACAATTTTGCCAATATTGTGGCCCTTTTAATGATGCAGCATCGTGACACAAAAATTAAATTGTGGTGTTCTGCTCTGTCTCAGTAAGCTTTGAACGATCTTATGTTGCTTGAGCTGGACACTTCGGGGTTCCGGTTTGACCATCCTGGGTGCCCAAGAGGTAGGTGTGGGCTCGGTGCTCAAACTTTAACACGTTTTAATGAATATAAACAGACTGTGGTACATTATCGACTTTGTTGATGCTTTTAGTGTGGTGTTTATTTGTAGAACGCCTCGTCAAGGACCCTCATCATTCAAAGGGCTGTTACACTGGCAAAATTGTGTGTTGCTCATTGGGTGTGTGGGGGAAGGCTGCCACTGCTTATCGTCATGGGACAAGCTATGGATATTTTGGAGATTTTCATGTTGCACACACAGAATCTATATTACTTCCACGGCTATGAGAATGCAGGCATAATTGTTTGAGAATTTTTACTTGGAGGTTTCATGCGCTTACTGCCAAAGCCATGGTGCCTGAAGGACAATTTTGCTAGATAATTCCAGTCGGAAATTCCTAGGATGTTTTCTTTCCTAAATCCTAGGAACGGCCAATGTCAACATGAGCACGAGGCATCATTGGTTGCTACTCTTCCTGAAAATGGCAGGGGTGGCTGAGGTTAGGTTTGAACCGAGGACATCTGGCACGTGAGGTAGTCATGTTAAGCAAACGGCCAGCTTGTTCCACAGTTCAGTTGATTGTGTAGTTATGGCAATGTCATTTAGAAGTAGAGAACATTTGGCGAGTTTTATTCATATTGGGCCACATGCGAGTCAACATGGATTGTTCGGTTGCCGCTCCAAGTATTAAAATTGCTGCAGAGAGGCGACACTTTTTTGGGTGAAAGTGGGCTCGAAAGAAGCAACATTATTATTAAGACGTTGCTGACATCTTGTTTCTAAAATATCATTCATCATGTATGGTTGAATAAAAGCTTGTTATTATAGAGTGGTTGTTGAAATGTATACATTCCCTTTAAATAAGAATGTTGCACTGTCGACATACAAGAGTTCAAAAATTTCGTATTCACATTTTTTTTGTATTTTCACACACCCATACAAACATTATTGTAAATTTGTATACAAATAAACGAGTATGAATTATTTTCTCGAGGATTTGTGTTTTTTCAATACAACATAATGTTTAAATAAACGCCACACACCCTTCTAAAATTATAGAATTTGTTCCACCTTTCCTGTTAGCATAAGCCAAAATTTGATCCTTGTAGCAAAACAAGCCGGTTAAAATCAGTGGCCTAAAATGCTAGTTTTAAAATTCAGCCTTTTTTTTTGTTTGTGTGATACTAAAAAGTATACAAGACAAAGAATATTTTTATGCTGGTTGAGCAGTTTAGCTTCATTGTGACTTAATCGGAGTTACTGGGAGAACTTGGTAGATCGCATTTCAACTGCCTTGTCGAGCAACCTTGGAAGTTCGACATACTCCAGCTGAAACCAGGCAAACAACCACCTCACATCTTCTTGATCTAAAAATGTTGAGTTTTTTCTTTATTAATTCAATAATTAATTCAACAATTAATCAAGAACGAAAGTTAGAGGTCAAAGGGCGATCAGATACTACCTTAGTGTATCGTGAATAAACAGTATTTATTCATGATACACTAGGGCGGAATCTGGTCACCTTCGAACCTCTAACTTTGGTTCTGGACTAATGAAACCGTTCTTGTCAAATGCTTTCGAAGTATTTCGTCTAGTGATGCTCTATACATTACACCTCAAGCGTGAGACTGCAGTTACTAAAACGAAGACTGAAGTCACTGTAACAACTTGATGTTTGTGTAGCAAAACTGGCTCAATTTTGAACTTACCTGACATTTTTGTAGCAAAACAGGAAGTCCAATACTGAAGGATTGAACTCCGGCATATGCAGAGTCATTTCGAATCGCAGCGGGTAAACGATTTTCCAGAATAGTCACAATTTGATTACACTGGTAACTCTTAGATTAATTGATGGGCAGCCTTCCTTTTCAGCTCGAGAATATTGGTTGTTACAAATGGCAGTTGGAGTGTCAAAAAAACCTCTGTGTGCTTTACATGCACTGTAATGATAGTGGGCTGTTGTTATTTTTCACTGTACAAGGTTGGGAGTGCACATTTTTATACGAATTACGGGCTAAGAGTTACTTCTAAAGCCAGTAAATGCTTTCGGATATTTTACATTAATAAATTTGTGTGATATAAGAATGTCATCCAGTTTTATAAATAAAAGTTGCGTTTTGATAATTATGTCCTGGTTGTGATTTTTTCCCAACGTGATTGTTTTGATCAGATACTTCAGTAATGGCCTACGCTGAACTGTTGCCTAGAGTGTAGGCTACCTGCTGTAGGTTGCTGATAAGCTATGGATAACCTACACTCAATGAGTGTGGGTTGTCCATAGATTATTATTTTGTTGGGCTGACGATTTTTTTTTGTTAGTTGATGTGAAATGCCAGTTCAATTTATCTGCTCCCACGATGGTAAATATAGGCTAGTACGCACAAATTCCCTATCCTAATGGAGTACAAGCAAGGGTGCACTTCCTGATACTAGAAGATCGATGCTGAATTCCCTTGAAAAAGCCTCTGGGGGGGGGGGGGGCTCATTGTTGCTATTGTTTGCACAACATGCAAAAGCAGGTGCTAAGTCAATACCCAGCACCTCGGCCTTGAATCGTGCTGAATTTCGCGCATCTCAAAGCTCTGATCAGACTTAAAGCCTCGTCCTTATTATTTGGGAGAACTCAACTAAATGTGCATTTGTTATTGTCGACAGAAACCAAGCATTATGTAATAGTTATCGGTTAAAAACTATTGGTTATCGATTTTTAAACCACGGCTGCGATGATTTGGCCGCGAGACATGCAAATACGTATCGCAGCCGTGGTTTAAAAATCGATAACCAAGAGTTTCGTAATAAATAACTTATTTATATCACGGTTGGGACGTCAAGGTAACTCATATTTAATTAAAACGTGTTTGTGTTTTGTGAAAATATCTCGAAATGACTGAAGGTCATTCCATTTTAGTTTATTGAGGGTGGAGTGGTTGGGAGACCGACGAGTCGTTTGCGTCCGTTTGTGGGGGAGTGGGCAGGAAGGATATGCAGCGTCGTTTTGCCGTATTTCACGCTAGCCAGGTCGCTTGTGTTTTCGAAGCTTTTCGGAGTGATAGAACTTCGATAAAAGGCTGCAGGGATAGAAGGATATTCTGGGAAGGTATGTAATTCATTTTGAACGTTTGTAGTTTGAGAATTGTTTTCAAACTACAGTTTTTGAAAATTTTTTTGATTGTGGTGTTTTTTTTTTTTTTTTTGGGGGGGGGGGGGGGGGGAGTTAACGCAGCGTGAATGGCTTAGATATTGGTCAGACGTATAAGAGTTTGCAGGGATGGGATTTCATTTCTTTTAAGTAATTAAGTTTTGTACGTTTTTATTGTGTTACGTTTTTTTTTGCACGCTGTATTTGGTTGTTGGTGTGTGCGTTCCCAGTAGCGTGATCCGGAAGTGTCAAAAGTGTGGGTTATTGGCAAAAGTGTGGGTTATCGACAAAAGTGTGGGTTATCGGCAAAAGTGTGAGGTAACTTGATAACCCACACTTTTTGCGATGACACACACTTCCGGTGTTGGTTAACGGGATTTAACCAACGGAAATTTAGCATGGCGTTGAGTTAGCGTGACGTCACAGCCGTGGTATAAATACGGCATAAGCCTTCAAATAGTACCAGGAAAAGGATAAACCCAGTCAATCAACAAGCTCCTCGCAAAGTAATTGAATACAAGATAGATAGTCATAAAATTTGTATACCTCCACCGCTCTGTAGCTGCCTACCAGCCTCCAGCCACATTCTTAAACCCCACCTGCACTACAATTCTCCTACTTCGTTAAAAAAATTTCACTTTATTTTTCACAATAGGGGTCTTCCAGCGTAGGATTACGTGAGGTGGCCCCTGTTTCTAATAAACAGGATGGAAAGCGAAATTGGCTCGATAAGTGATAAATAAATATATGCAAACCTATTTCTGTTGCCTTTTGGTCTTAAATGTCACACAGACAGCCTGAAGGGAAATTGAGACCAAAGGTCGAAGTCCTACTGCTATTGGTTGTGTTAGTAGGATTTAACAAACGACTTTCGGCCCTACTGTCGAGCCTACTGACACAGCCAATAGCAATAGGACTTCGGCCTATGGTCTCAAAGGTCGAGGGGTTATTTCCGCTCAGACAGTCTGACATTTAAGTCCAAAAGGCAATAGAAATAGGTTTGCAGCTGTATTTACTTATTTGTCCCCGTTTCTAAACGACGAAGAATTTCCGGTCAAGCCCCTGTTCAAGCTTTCCGCATTCTCCTCCTATCCTACAAGGTAAGTATTACATAAACCAAAGCTAATTAGGAACAACCCGATACGAAATTCCCCTAATGCGTCACAAATAAAATGTTGCTTTTCTTTGGAAATTTTTATTAGCTTTTTCAAGTTGCATTAAGTAAAAATGGTAGACTCTAGACAAATGGATGTAGACCGGTCTCTACTCTCTTAAAGACTGACCTTTAATGCCCCATGTTAGAAAAAAGGATATCTTCACCTTTCTGATAAACGTAATTACAGTCAATTTTCTTAAATCTTAATTGCGTACTGGCTTTACATTAGCCGTTTTAAGTCTTCACACAAAAATCAAACTCTATCATAATGATATATGGTATATACTAGACACTAGACAAATGGCCGTGTTCCAGCCCCAAAGCGTTTTTATTATTATTGTTGAAAAAAAGATGTTGCCACCTTTCAGATGAGCTTAATTACATTGGTTTAGCTTAATTACAAACACCACAGTACTACTTTAAAGTCGTCAAGCAGCTTAAAATCTAACAGTCCCTAGACAAACTAGCATTGCCGTAATTGCAATAAAGTCTTTTTAGTGCTCTTGCTGGATACAGGGTAGTTCCACCTCTCAAATGAGTAATTTCTTAACCCTTACGTTTTCAACATGTTTTGTACGGCTACAAAAGCTAGGCATTGCCATCTTTAAAAACACGTGTCTAAACTGGCCTTGGTACACAACACTTTTTTTAGACTAGTTGAATGTCAGCCATTCTTAAAATACACACGGTGCGGCAGTTCATACAAGAATGTGAACACTAAATTTGTTTGTCACTGATTAAATGTGAACACTAAATTTGTTTGTCACTGATTAAAATTATTTTGTGAGTCAGGGAAGTCGACAAAAAGGCGCCAGTGAGAGATGCGAATCTTTAACAAGAAATCACTCCAGCTTTAAATTTTCAGCCGCAGTATTTCGACCTTGGTCACAAAAAATATAATAAAGAAAAAAAGAAATGCGAGCGAGAGCTCCAGACAAACACACACAGATCCGCATTTCTTTTTTATTGTCATCCTTTTTGTGATCAAGACCGGAATACTGCGGCTGAAAATTTAATCTGGAGTGTTTTCTTGTGTTTGTGCCCAGGATTCGCATCTAATCTGTCAGTGGCGCCTTTTTGTCTTCTTGTTTTTCAGTGTCATAAATACCCTATTCCAAAATAGGGAATTTATGACAGTGACGAACAAATTTAGTGCGTACGTTCTTGTTTATTATTTATTTACACATTGCCCAATGAAAATGAATACTAAAATAGCCTTAGCCCAGCCACTAAGTCGGTTAAAACCATTTGTATCGCGATTGCTAGAAAACGGACTTCATAAGTGCGCAGATGAGTTTTTGCTTAGCTTGATTATAGCTTGATAACAATCCGAAATTATACCTTATTAATTATTAACGACTTGCTTTACTGAACGATATAGGACCTCTCCACTTGTTTCAAAGGTTGATCGGCTTATTCTCTAACTAGCTGTATCCCGTCGTAACATACGCTGGTCTAACAGGTTTCCCTCCCCCACATCCCCCCGCCCAGCGACCCCGGTATCCGCTGTCCCCTCCCCTTCATCCTCCCTGCCTACATGCCTGACTGCCTGCGTTTACTCCGTGCATGACGAGTTTGCTCCGTGCATGATGTGTTTGCTGCGTGCGTTAGCCAAGCGTATTATATACTACATATAGATACGCGACTGCCAACAAAGTTTGCTGCATTCATAAATACGACTGTATCTGTTGATTGTGGCGCCCTCTTTGATAAGTTAGTTTGTAACTGGTTTCGCCACTGGAATCTGGACCAACGAGGTGTATACCCGTTTCAGCGAATCCCGTTTCGCCGATTCCCGTTCGCCGAATCAAAATATGCTTTAAAAATTTGACGTTGGAGAAGTTAAAAGATTCATTCCTAACTGGAAGGAATTTGTGATTAGTTGCGGTTTCTGACGTTGTGGTTTAGCCGCAGCTATCGCGGCAACGCGAGCGAGGCACGGAATTCCCGATTAACCGAAAATTAAAAACACTGAATAAAATTCGGCGAAACGGGATTCGACGAAACGGGAATCGGCGAAACGATCATATACCGCTAACGATAGTAGTAGTTGAACAGCAATAGTCCAAACAACTACAACAGAAAAAGTTGACCTCACAGAGAGCGTAAAATCTGCTCAAAAAGGTTTACGGCCGATTCTCAACCTAGTGAATGTTTTTTTTTTAAGTCGCATGTGCACAATGGGTTGGGAACAGTATTCGACCTACCATCCACTTGGTTTGAAGGCCAGGACCCTTGAGCACTGGGCTGCTGCTGCTCATCTTGGATTCCCGGGGACCCCATACGGAACTCGCATTCAGCGTGGGAATTGTAAATCGGCTCTTGTCCTTCTGTTACTGTGAAATTTAATTTAATTGAACGTAAAATTTTAAAACAAGTAAAAATACACAAATTAAAATTATCTGCCCGGAATCATCCAATGCAGTCAGCAGTGGACGTTTGCATGCTTGCACACAAATAAAATGTGTCCTCCTATGAATCTTTACAATTTCTATTTTATTTATCTTTTTTTTTAACCAAATACTTAAAAAGCTCTAGTCATACGATTTGATTCTGGCGTCATAGCTTATCTATCGTGGCAAATTTTAAATCAATAAAATTATTTTTGAACGAGCTTGGACAAGGTTAAGTACTTTGTAACCTCACTAAAGTCGTTCTGCTAATAATCAGGTTTAACGAAGGTTCAGTAGCAATTAATTATGAATTATTCAACTGCCAGCCCTCCATTCTCTTTTTTATGGCATTGTGTTTGTGGGAGGTTGGGGAAGGGGCTTCATACCTTGGTTTGAATTATTGCTCAAGGTATGAAGGGGCTTCGTACCTTCGTACCTTTGGCCCTCACTAAAGTCGTTCTGCTAATAATCAGGATTAATGAAGGTCCATTAGGTGATTAATTGTACATTAATCAACTGCCAACCTTTCATTCTGCTTTTTACGGCATCGCGTTTATGAGAGGTAGGGAAGGGGCTTCATACCTTGGTTTGAATTATTTTTTCAAGGTGTGAAGGTGCTTCGTACCTTCGTTTGTGTTACAGTATCTGCTCAATGTGTGAAGGGGCTTCATGCCTTGGTTTAAATTATTTCCTCAAGGTGTGAAGGGGCTTCACATCTTCGTTTGATGCTCAATATGTGAAGGGGCTCCATGCCTTGGTTTGAATTATTTACTCAAGGTGTAAAGGGGCTTCATATCTTGATTTGAATTATTTGCTGAAGGATGAAGGGCCTCATACCTTGATTTGAATTATTTGCTGAAGGACGTAAGGGCCTCATATCTTGGTTTAAATTATTTGCTCAAGGATGAAGAGGCTTCATACCTAGGGTTTGAATAATTTTGACAAGGTATAATGGGACTTCCACACATTTGAGGGAAATTAGCCATTTCAATCCCCCCCCTCTAGTACTACGTGATTTCTAACTTTACCCCCCTCCCCTAGGAAGGGCTGTTTTCCCTGTATACCCTCATTTTTATGAGGACCTTTTTTCTTGATATCGTATTACTTGAACGGCCCCTTGGTTAAAATTATTTGCGCCTTTACCGCCCTCCGATAAATAAACTCCTCAATTGAAAGGTAATATGTTATTCCTTTTCCAAGATTTGCAGCCTACAAAAGACCATCGCCTGAACGTCAGTCAAGAGGCCAGCAAAAAACGCCAACAAGGTAATTATTTGAAACTGACGAGGAAGTCCAACGAGTTCAAAAAAGTTCGCCCGTTAACAAAACAATAACGTTCGTCTCAGGAAGAAGAAGAAGAGGGTCCATTTTGGGTCAGAGGTAGGTGGTGTGGCCTTGGGCGCCGGTGGGCCAGTGAGGGATTTCAGTGAGGATATATTTTAACCCTTCGGGGTCACGGGTCTCTCCCACTCCCACATCGAGGCCACTTTCCCAGACTAGCGTTCCTACGCCCCCGGCCACACACCTGGATGCTGCGGGGAAGGAACAAACAAAAAGGTCGGGACATATTTGCTTAAACAGCAATTTTTTATGGCTTCGGGCTTATTCAAGCAACAAATGCACGATTTGAACCAGACACTTGATATTGACAGTGTGAGGGGTGGGAGAAGGAGGTATGGGATGAGCCTAAATGAGCGTATCTAGAATAACGGATGCGAGCGGTCAGTCTGTGTTACACAGCGTGACTTTTGATTTATGTCTTAACATTACTACATCAGAAAAATCCGTAAATAAGTAAACGAAATGTTGAAAAGTATTACAAAACTAATAAGATATCCAACCTCGAGATCCTAAATACTGGGATCTTTCATTCGTTTAATTTTGTCAGTCCACAAAATACCAATGAATGATTTGCCCGAAGTCATTAATTCTTGTTCTAGTGTTGGAACTTTCAAAGCTCAATTATTCCGTCACTTGTTTAATTCATAACTTGGTCACCATCCCTCTTTCACTCTTTTCCTTCCCTTCTTTTTCTTTTTTCCTCTTTTCCCCCCTCCCCCAACCCCCACTGTATCCCATCTTCTTGTTTACTCTAGTTTTTGCTACTGTCTGCTGACATTGTACATAATTACATGATGGTTTGGGTTAGGTGTAAGAATAGGCCCAGCGCCTAAAGCTCACCTTTTGTGGCACAATCAATTTTTATTCCTGAATTTTGTAGATCATATGTACTTTCAAGTGCTACAATTAAAGTTTATTATTATTATTATTATTATTATAACCAGGATTGTTAGAGTTACATTCTTCAGATTTTCGAGGTAACAAAACTCATGAAAAAAAATTTTGTCTTAAACCAATTCTTTAATTATTGTTTTTTTTTTAATGTTTTAGTTAAACTATCGAATTATACATCTCAAACTGGATAAAAATAAAAACTCTGCAGAGTCGCTGAAATACAGTAAATAATTGACTATCTTCATTTATCCTGTAGTCTTAACTGTCAGACTTTGAATATACAGCTTCTCAATTAATGTAACAGTGATTTGCTAATAGTCGTCTTAACTTTCGCATTCTACAGTGCTAACCAGGAGTGATGTAACGGCTAAGATATGGGCATTCAGGGTGTACGTCCGTCCACTTTGGAGTACGCAAGCCCAGTTTGGTCTCCAAATCTCCTTAAGGGCGTCGACCATCTCGAATGAATTCAGAGACATTTTTCAAAATCTTTACCAGATATGCATTACCATTTCCATACTGTATGCGTCGAAATCACTTGGGTCTTGACTCTAGAACTTCGCAGACTGAAGGCAGATTTATTACGTTAACGTTTAATGTTCTCGTCAGTGAACTGGCAATTGAATTTACATTCTTTGAAGTTAGTCCTGTAACCAGGGCAAGGTGACACAGTTGCAGACTGTGCGAGATGCAAGATTGGGTCGTAGACTAAACTTCTTTGCCGTGAGGGTGGTCCCAGTGTGAAATTCAGTGACTGATGCAGCAGTGTCGGCCTCTTCTGTCAACAGTATAAAAAGTTCAATTCAATTTCTGCAGGAGCCCAGAGTAGTGAGCAGTAAATGGCTGAGTACCACTTCATCTAGGCTGAGTATTAGTGACCTTCGGATCCTTTTCAGACCAGTTTGCCTCTGCGACAAAGCTTGCTATTATTTACTGTGATGTTTTGTACGCGTGAATTGAACAGAAGTGAAGAAAAGGAGAACGCATCGCTATTTGAATTATATTTTCTGAAGTAGCACGCCAGATATTTTTGGGTCGGAGATACGATGAATTAAAAAAGAGGCTTTAGAAAAATAAATTAAAGAGTCTAGAGAAAGAGCTGTTAGCTTCCACTTACGGGCAGTGGCTAAATAATTTCTCCAATTTTGTATCTTTGAAGTGTTGTATAAGTCTACATCGCGAATTTTGTTAATTGCAGCAAACTTCTTGTTTATTTCCACCGAGGTTGAAGGAGTGCTGGGCTCCTGCAACTGAATTAGTATGCAAAAACCAACATCCTCGGAAGGTAAAAAAAAAAAGGGTAAAATAAATTAGCTTCTCGCAGTTCCCAGATGTTTTACTCCTAATTAGATTAAATGAAGAAACAATACGGAGCCAACATTGCAGCTAATATCCATTTCTTTATCCTAATCAGTGGTTTTAATCTGATCGAAGAGTGGACAAATACTCCCCCTTCTCTCATATGGGTGCACCACTGCTGTACATGAACGTTGCGCGCCGTGTGGCTCCACGTCGCTGGTGGCGTAGGTTCGTCGCTGGAGGCGCTGGCAGCATATACTCCTAGGGTGGTGGTTACCATCGCATTTCTATAGTACTGATTAAGTCGGGTGAGTGCTACGACAAAATTAATAATCGGGGAAAGCACAAAAAGAGCCCTTTTTTTGTGCTGAAGGAGAAGTAGGAGAAATATAAACTGAGTCACAATATAAACAACAATGTAGAATAATTATTGGTAGCTAGGATTTTAATTTTCAACTCTGGGCCTCTGACGCACAAAACCAGCCAGAGAGACACGTGCGCCACGGCCGAAAATATATGGTATGTGTCTGCAGTACCGTGCACAGACTTCCGATAGGGAAGGAGGAACTTTTAAGTGAAAGGGGATGCTGAGATTTTTTGTTTGTGGGGATTTTTTTTTGTCTTGACTCTCTATTTTACCCTTATTTTTTTTTTTGCTTGTCACTATCTTTTCACCATTTTCTCCTCTTGCCTGGCTTTCTTTTTGCCCTTTTTAGGCATCTAGGCCATTTCCTTGGCTGCAGCTCCAGCACTTAACGGTTCACAAAATCAAAATAGGGCATATTTGTTTTACAAAAAAAAGGCATTTTTTCTCCCGAAAATGGCAGGGGCAATCCCCTCCCTTGCCCCCCCCCCCCCGAGTGCACACCACTGTGTGTATGTGTGTAGGCGTGCTTATTGGGGAGGGGGGAGGGGGAAAGCAACCCACCAAAAACCTGTCGGAAAAGCCGGCCACATGTCGGGATTATCAGGATGGTGTGACGGAAATGAAAAGTGGGTTTAAAAGAGAGAAATTAGCCCCAAAAAAATTCATAATTGGATCCAGTTGGAAAACAGGCCATACCTACTCGGAATGGGATTCTTTTTTTGTGGATTTGAATGACAAATCATTGAGGGTGGGGGATGGGGGAGGGAGAGCCTCAATGTTTTATCGGGCAACCCTGACTCGACGTGCATTGGGTTTAGTCATTCAATGTACACAAAAAAATTCAATTTCGGGGATTTTGTGGTATTATATTCTAGTATCCCAGGATTACTGTTCCTGCCCGTAATTGGAACAGTTTCATTCTGTGAACAAGTTGAATAAGTTGAAATTAGTTATTTCATTGTTGCTGTCATGTAGAAAAAATACATGGAAAGATGGGTCTTTGAGGGAAACGAGTTTCAGACTGAAGAAACACTTTTGGTCATTATTATTAAGAATTTAATTTATTAGTATCAAGAATTTAAATTCTTGTTGTTATCAACTGATTACATCAGCGTGTGTAACCTACCTGCATGTATCCAGGTTAAGGAATTTGTAAGCTATTTAAACCAAAATTGTCGTGCTAGTCTCTAACAACATCGCTTCAGGTCAAACCGTATTGGAGACCGTATCGAAGGTTGTTTTGATGGTAGATCGCCGATTGTGAAGATGGCAATGGCTGCTTTTAGCGGCGAGAGACTTACCCAGGGAGCTTGGATTATAGGTAGCTTTGATAGGGTGGCCCCACTCGGTGAACGCGTCTGAGCAATAGCACAGCTATTTCTCGTGGTAAGGTATACACGAGCGAGATTCAGTTAGTGACGTTTTTGCTCCCAAACCAATCCTCGAAGCAGACGACGCTTGGTTTTTCGAAACCAACAAAAAGGTTTGTTTTAACTAGCCAGTAGTTTTTAACGAAATTAATGAATAATTATGAAATATTTGATCGCTCAATCTTTGCTGAACGTTAAATAACACATTATTAAAACAAACTGAAAAATTCTTACCAGATCACCCGAGACGAGAGTAGATGACGTAGTTGCGTTGAAACCAAAACAATGGCATATGTTTACGATGGTCGCTTGTGACGGTGCTCTCCTTCTGATAACAAACGTTACTTTAAAACAATTTAAGCAATTGGAGCGGTCCGGCTTACGTTTGATGATGCATACTCGTCCGTTTGTTAGTCCAATTTTGTGTTGATTCATCGGAAAAAGCAAAAGCCAATGAGATGCGAGAATCTGTAAAATGGCGCGAAAAATGGGAGGAGAAACGTCAGACGCGTTTGAAGTTTGCAAAGCAGCTTCCAAAATCTCGCACGGTTTCTCGCGGTACAGCGTAATAGTAAGTGGGTCCACCCTATCAAGGCTACATGTAATCCAACCACCCTGGACTAACCAATGGTGACGTTGTGAAATGGTTGTAAGTTTTTTTTGTGTAGTTTTTTTTTAATAATCAAAGATATTGAGTTATTAGCTTAATCCACGCAATAATGGAACAATAATAAAGTTCTGCTCTTTAAAATGTATCTTGAAAAGCAAAAGAAGTTTTCACGTACTACAGCATTATTGCAAGCTACTGAACCTGGGGTGTCATAAATCAGTACTTTTGGATCTTTACTGGTTTACGAAACACCCCTCCGCTTCTTTGTTGAAGGAAAAAAATAAACTGTAAAAATTGACCTTCAAAAAAAGGGATAGTATGGTGGAACCTATTACTCAGTTTTTTCGGAACATTAATAAAGGAATTATTTAGAAGAACTTCTACCTTTCAAGCCACAACATACTCAGATTTCTGCTAGAGGCAGAACATTCTTTAAAAAACCTCGGCCTTTGGTTGTGGGTTCGATTCCCCGCTCAGGCAGTCTCGAAGTTCAAAAGGCAACGTAAATAGGTTTCCTTCTGTATTTATTTGACACTTGTTGACCCCTCGGCTTTCCGTCTGCTTAATGAGTTTATATGTCACCCACAACCCATAATCACCAAGACAAACTCATACTTCTGGAGACACTTTAACTCAACGATTGACATCACATGTGCTATTGGTTCCTACGTCACCCATCAATACCTTCCAAATGTACAATCAGAACTCGGCGTACTCAACAGAGCATTCCAAAGAGTGGAAATGTCGTCAATTTTAGTGCTAATTTGCTCATTCTGCCCACGGGTGGTTGACATGTGAGCGCACTCTATGCCGTGACGTCACCATACTTAGTCACTGACGAACGAGAACAGCCATGGCACGTGATATAATAAGCACCTTCATTAACTCATCGAAGAACTCAGCACCGAAGTTCATCATCGAAGTTCATAACGGTGAATTTTGCAATACCTTAGCGTGACGTCACCGCTGAAGCATCGTACTCATCGACTCCAGGAGGCGGTTTTTGCGCTGAATTCACCGACGAAAAAACGTGGACCCGAAGTTGTTCTTCGCTAGGATGGTTTACGAAAACGTAACAAACAAATGGAGGAGACTGTCGTTGCATAGAGGGCTCAACTAAGCTAACAGGAAGTAACACGTCAATCATCTATAACAAATAAATATATTTATCGGCCGGTATCTTCGACATCATTAAACCGTATGATTTGTGTGCGTGCGTGTTTGTACCTCTACTCCTCTTGAACCAAGGCACCTTCAAAGATGGGAGTAAGGCCAAATGAAAGATAATTAAATTGCACTTTGGTTAGGCTTATTTTCATCGCTGTAACTTGATATTATGACCCTCAAATACGCGAAAAAAACTGCAAAAATAACACCAATTTTTTTTTACCCTCATGATGTTTGTTCATGACATTTCTTCATGAAAACCTCCTCGAACGAAGCGAGACGACGCCAACGGAGCGAGCGATGCGGCTAGTTTACATTAAAACTGCTTAACAACGGGCCTTGGCAAAGCAAGCATGACTGGTTAGCATCTCGGAGAAACACGGGGAAACAAGTTTTT
>JAHWFP010208153.1:0-14542 GCA_023313725.1 Lithobius niger | reverse complement strand
TTGAATGGTTTGAATCCCTCCTCCTCTCTTGGAATCCCTGGTGTTTTATTTTCTTAAGGAAGTAAATAACTTTTTTACTGGAGGTACTCTGTCCCCTCCCTTGTTCCCCGCCCTGCTTCCCCGTGTATTATGTCATTGAATGGTTTGAATCTCTCCCCCTCTCTTGGAATCCCTGGTGTTTTGTTTTCTTAAGGAAGTAAATAACTTTTTCACTGGAGGTACTCTGTCCCCTCCCGTGTTCCCTGCCCTGCTCCCCCGTGTATTATCCCATTGAGTGGTTTGAATCCCTTCCCCTCTCTTGGAATCCCTGGTGTTTTGTTTAATTAAGGAAGTAAATAACTTTTTTACTTGAGTTACTCTGTCACCTCCCGTGTTCTCTGCCCTGCTTCCCCGTGTATTCTCCCATTGTATGGTTTGAATCTCTCCCCCTCTCTTGGAATCCCTGGTGTTTTATTTTCTTAAGGAAGTAAATAACTTCTTCACTGGAGGTACTCTGTCCCCTCCCGTGTTCCCTGCCCTGCTTCCCCGTGTATTATCCCATTGAATGGTTTGAATACCTCCCCCTCTCTTGGAATCCCTGGTGTTTTGTTTTCTTAAGGAAGTAAATAACTTTTTCACTGGAGCTACTTTGCCCCTCCCGTGTTCCCTGCCCTGCTCCCCCGTGTATTGTCCCATTGTATGGTTTGAAACCCTCCCCCTTTCTTGGAATCCCTGGTGTTTTGTTTTCTTAAAGAAGTAAATAACTTTTTCACTGGAGGGCAACGCAGTGTTACTCAAACCAACTTTGAACTTTTCAACTTGGCTTTTCAAATAGTCAGCATATTGAAGTAATAGTCCTTGTTTCTAATTGTTAGAGCGCATATCTGTTCTCATTGTCGGCCGCTCGCCCTTTTTCTTTGCTACCGTAGCAAGAATGAGCCCACTCGCACTCTTGTTGATTGTTGAAGCTTATTTTGTTTAATCATGATCCCTCGCCTCAGGCAAACCCTTTGAAACCCTCGCCTCAGGCAAAAAAACGAGATAAGTGCATTTTGGGGCGCTAGAGGGCGTTACTCACCCACTAAACAACCGAAATGTTGATAATGAGCCAGATCCTTTCAGTTATAGGTATTTCTAAAATCGTGTTGCAATCAAAACGAGGTCAGATTTGGGAAGAAAAACGGAGATTTTTACTACTTTAGGTTTTGTGGATCTTGCCAATTTTGAACACAACCTCCTCATATACAGGCTGGGACAGAAAGGACGGAACACCCCAGGTAATTCCAGCTGATTAATACTAGAGCAGTGAAACCTTGCATGGTATGAAGGTGAATAGGGGCCCCACGAATCATGTATTTAGCAGTGACCTTGACATAGTCTTTCAAGGTCATCGAACACCTAACTTTTAAACCATGCTTTGTAGAACCTATGTTTAAATTTGAAACTTATAGACATTGGCAAGGCATGACCAATGCAAAACATGGAACGAAAATCGTATCATTCGTTTACGAGTTATGGGTATTACAAGCATTATGCTGTCGTGCAGCTTGAGTGGCTTCCCTGCCAAACAGTTTGATAAAAAAACGTAAAGTGGTCGTCAATAACGGGTAACGTCTTCTAGGGGAAGAGTAAACAAACAGCAGCTACCATGCACACGACTCCACGCATTACATTAGCCGAAGAAGGGGTCATTCTTTTGAACGCCAAGGTCAACAATTTAAAGGGCATACGGTGATAGTTTGTGTGTGGCTTCTTAACGACTTTTAATAGGCTACTTTCATTCACGCTGCTGTTCTGTGAAGCTATCCTCTAATTAAAGCCGGACTAGTTTTTTCTGACCAGCATTGCAACATGCAACTAATTGAGGATAAGCAAAGAAGCCAACGGGCAGCAGTTTTCTATGTTGCTTTAGGATAAGTTAATAAATTGAACAAAAGTCTTAACAAAAATACAAAAGTACCATGCAATAAACCAAAAGACAAAACAGTTGAACAAAATTACATTCATGTAAAACTTTGGCAATAAAACATAGCCTACAAACCATTTAACCGCATGTTGCGTTTTAAGCATAAAATCGCCTAAAACAAGCAACCTTTATCGATTGGGGGAGAGGTGCTGTAGGAATTTGTGACCTCATTGTCGAGGGTAGGTTGCAGAAGCTGTGACACAATGTGACAAGGGGAGGGTGGTGGTTAGACAGGCAAAGTTCGTGTGATACCATTTATGGACAGCCCCTAACTGTACTACAGTACATAGTCGTTTGCTGACCTTGAACAATTCCTTCAATGTTATTTATTTGCAAATTTGAGAACTAAGCACTGCAGACCTACAGAATGAATTAGGAATTTACTACATACAGTACAGTAGACCATGGTGATCCATGACGATAAATAAACAACTGAATTCAGACCATAAGCATGTTAAGTATGTAAAGAACTTTGTACGCAAATTGCGATTGGTTCAATACATACATTCACGTAGTTCCAAGTGAACAGGAAAAGTCTACCTTAGGAGGGAGTCCAACTGCTTAACATGGACTAGCAACCCCCACCATGCCTGCATACACAAATGAACAGTATCTTGAAATGCTACTATTGTATGGGAAATGTCAGCAGAATGCAAGAGCTGCCATACGGATGTATGGTTAAAGGCATCCTGGTCTGGTACAGCCATCCATAAACACAATCCTCCGTACTGTTCGTAGAGTTCAGCAAACAGGATCAGTCCAGCCTATGCATTCACATGGCCGACAACGGGAGGCCACCAATGAAGCCAATTCAGCTGCAGTAATAGCTTACGTCCAACTACACCCACATACCAGCACGCGGGACATTGAACAGCAGAGTGGGTTGCGCTGTCGTTCTGTGGGCAGGATACTCCACGCCAACAGATTTCATCCATACCACGTTCATTGCCACCATGGACTTGAGGAACGTGATTACCAGGCCCGTCTTGACTTCTGTAACTGGCTGACAATGAATGTAGGGAATGGCGAGGACACCCGTATTCTGTGGACAGACGAATCCCAATTCACCAGGGATGGTGTGGTGAACACCCACAACACACATTACTGGAGCGTGGAGAATCCACACTGGCTGCGGGAGACACATCACCAAGTCAACTGGCGGGTCAATGTCTGGTGTGGGATCATAGGTGGTCGGATTATTGGCCCAATATTCTACCAGAGCACACTTAATGGTGTTAGGTACAAACAACTGATACTGGACGGGGTTTGGAAGAGTTTGTGGACGAATTACCACTTGCAGCACGTCGACAACTATGGTACCAACATGATGGTGCTCCCCCACACTTTGCAGCTATTGTGAGGGAACATCTCGATGAAGCCTTTCCAGGCCGTTGGATTGGTCGTGGTGGACCGGTCGGGTGACCTGCACGTTCCCCTGACCTCAGTCCACTCGACTTCTTTCTGTGGGGATACCTAAAGGAGAAAGTGTACCTGTCCCAACCTGCTGATGTCGCTGATTTGGAGGGACGAATTCGCGAAGCTTGTGCTGCGATTAGCCAAGAACAGCTCGCTGCAGTTCACACTAGCACCGAACATCGTGCAAGATTATGCATTGGAGTGGAGGGGGACATTTTGAACACTTTTTACACTGAGGGTATATGTGATAACCAGTGGTCTGTTATTTGCCCAGGTGCAGTTGTCGGTAACCGATGCACCAATGTTAACTCCCTTTTTTTTGTCTGTTATTAGTGTCATCGGATGGATGACCTTACCAGCAGGCTATAAGGTCATTATCGCTATCACCATTGGGAGTACAATGGTTACTATGCGTGTATTCCAGCAGTATTGTTGCGTGGTACTTTTGTATTTTTGTTAAGACTTTTGTTCAATTTATCAACCGATCCTAAAGCAACATAGGAAACTGCTGCCCGTAGGCTTCTCTGCTTATCCTCAGTTAGTTACATGTTGCAATGCTGGTTAGAAAAAAACTAGTCCGGCTTTAATTCGAGGATGGCTTCACAGAACAGCAGCGTGAATGAAAGTAGCCTATTAAAAGTCGTTGAGAAGCCACACACAAGCTATCACCGTATGCCCTTTCAAGTGTTGACCTTGGCGTTCAAAAGAATGACCCCTTCTTCGGCTAATGTAATGTGTGGAGTCGTTGGCATGGCAGCTGCTGTTTGTTTACTCTTCCCCTAAAGAAGACGTTACCCGTTATCTGCGACCACTTTACGTTTTTTCTCAAACTGTTTGGCAGGGAAGCCACTCAAGCTGCACGACAGCATAATGCTTGTAATACCCATAACTCGTAAACGAATGATCCGATTTTCCATCCGATGTTCCATGTTTTGCATTGGTCATGCCTTGCCAATGTTTACAAGTTTCAAATTTAAACATAGGTTCTGCAAAGCATGGTTTAAAAGTTAGATGTTCGATGACCTTGAAAGACTATGTCAAGGTCAGTGATAAATAGATGATTCGTGGGGACCCTATTCACCTTCATACCATGCAAGGTTCCACTGCTCTAGTATCAATCAGCTTGAATTGCCTGGGGTGTTCCGTCCTTTCTGCCCCACCCTGTATACAGGGTATACAGGGTGGCCCGGTGGGGCAGAAAGGAAGGGCCACCCCTGGCAATCGCAGATGGTTAATGCTAGGGCAATGAAACTTTGCATGGTTTGTAGGCAAATTGGGGGCCAACTAATAATGTATCGATCACTGAGCTTGATGTAGTTTTTCAAGGTCATCATGATGCTAACTTTTTAACCATGCTTCGTAGAAGCCCACTGTAAATTAGAAACTTGTAGACATTGGTAAGGCATGACCATTGAAAAAAACGGAACGAATTTCGGTACGTTAGTGTAGGAATTACAGAAATTACAAGCATTCTGTTGGTATGTATTGGTAGGTATTTTTGTTGGCAAACTGACATAATATTCCGGCCTCCATGGTCTCTACGATTTGCCAATCTCACATGCTGGCTGACTCAAGTTCAAAAAATTCTCTCTGCACTCTGACTGTTTACTGCAGAGCTTTTGGCTCTTGGTTTGGCGGTGGAATGGATCCTTGACCTTCCGGGCACGCATTTCATTATCTTTAGTGATTCCATGAGTGCCCTGGAGTCCTTGGCGAATTACAATCCTCGGAACCCCTTGACACAACGTGTCCAAGCTTTGCTTTCCCGCTTGCCTGGCCAGCGGAAAACCGTGTTTTTCTGCTGGATCCCGGGCCATGTTGGGATAGCAGGGAATGAACAAGCTGATTCTGCTGCGAAAAGGGCCCTTTCTGGCCCTCTTGGTAGGGATCTCGGCCTTGTTCCCTCAGATGCCTTTCCAACTCTGCGTCTGAGGTTACACGCTTTTTGGCAAACCTTGTGGGACAGACAGGACGGTAATAAGTTACGGGCCATTAAAGGCACTGTCGAGGAGTGGCACTCGGCGTGTCGCCGCAGTCGCCGTGAGGAGGTTGTGTTGGCCCGTTTGCGAATTGGTCACACCCGACTTACTCACTGTTTCCTTTTGCGGGTGGTAGACCCTCCTGAATGTTCTTGGTGTCGACGGCCACTTACGGTCCGGCACTTACTTGTTGATTGTCGCCATCTTGATGGTGTTCGTCGTCGTTTCCATCTTCCGCATGACATTGCGCGTCAGTTGGGCGATAAGTCTGTCCTCCTGTCCGGTGTTTTTCAATTTTTGCAGGAGGTACAGATGTATGACAAGATTTAGATTATGGGTTTGAATGACATCTCTGTAATGTGTGGTGCAGTGGCAACCCGGACCACTGCACTGTGACTGAGGTTGGCGCTAATGACCAAGTTGTCGACGCGCCATTAAGCCTCAATCCCCCCCCCCTCTGACTGTTTACTCACTCTAGAGAAGTCGTAAAGAGTGCACGTTGTAGCTGGATGTCTTCACATGTTTTTTAAAGCTGCTATCCCCTTAGTCAAAAGGTTTGGTCTTGGGGTCGGGCCCCCTAGAGGGGACTACAGGGACCCCAGAAATGTACAAAAATGTGGGGGGGGCGCCCCGCCCTGTAATTCGTAATGTAGTGTTTCTCCAGCAAGCTTAGCGGCCCACTCACGCAACTGTTCATCTAACCAGTCGCTTCGCCAAATGCAGGTAAAGGGTCTTAATAGCGATCACTTCCCTTTCCCTTTGCCCAAGTAACTTAAAGGCATGCAAACATGGATAAAGCTAAATTGGGTTTACTAGAGAAGTCAACTAAAGGTATTTGTACCTCAAAGTAGTATTCCAGCAGCTTTGCAAGATAAGAGTAATTCTCGTTACAATGCGCTTGACAGAACAATTCGTGAAATTAACTACAATAAAAAAAGACTTGCCATAATGTAGTACGTATGGCTGGAAAACGGGGAACTGCATTTGGTGTCGTGGATAGTCAAAGCTAAAACAGAAAGCCAACCCGTGCGTTCATCCTTAAAATAAATGACCAATGTGTGCTCGTGCAACCTTTTGGCAGTAGTAAAGTCTGTCATCAAACGCATTCTGAAGGGTTTATGGTGTAATGGACCGACATGCATCAATGAGCCTCTGCCGTAGTTCAGCAAGATTTGCTGGTTTCGTTTTGTAGACCTGATCATTCAGATGAGCCCAAAGAAAGAAATCTAAAGGGGTCAGATTTGGTGAGCGTGCTGGCCATTCCACCGGCCCTCGTCGGCCCACCCATCGCCCAGAGAATTCTCTACTGAGTTAATTCCTAACTGGGGTGTGGAAGTGGGGAAAAGGGTCCAATTATTCTATCCCTAGGATGCCTGCCCAAACATATATTTTCTGTGGGCGTTGGGTATGAGTCTCTTTAATTCAATATGGATTTTCAGCTGCTCAGTGCCGGCAATTGTACCAGTTTACTCAGAGTAAAGCTTGATTCGTCACTAAAGCACACTTGCGAAATGTAACCGCAGAATTGTAATCGCATATGTAAAATGTAATGTCATATCCTCGCAGAATTGAAGTCTGTGGTCAGGGTCGTCCTCGTTCAGTTCGTGATGCAATTTTACCTTGTAGTTTTGCCCTGATGAACAGAGGACTTTGCCATACCAAGGTCGCGGCCAGCAGAACAAACCAACTGGATGGATTGGATGTATTTTAAACTCTCCTAAAACATGAACTTGCACTTCTTCAGTTGGAAGGGTTGCACCACGACCTGGTCGAAGAGCATCTTTGACTCTGAATGTTCTCCTGAACTCTCCGACTAAGGACTGCACATAACTTAGTAACAAAGGCCTATCTGGATGAGCAGTGATAAACTGTTTCACGAAACTGTTTTACGAAATTTTCTGCGAGCCGCTCCATGAAGGAATATCAACTCAATCTTGCCATTGTTTGAATGAACCATTTGCATAACACAAGTCACAATTACGTCAGCGTGGTAAGCGTATAGTAGAAAAAATCACTACTATACAGAACTGTTAGAAGTACGTTTTTTTTTTCCTTTCGTTTTGTACGCACGGGTTGGCTTTCTGTTTAGCTTTGACTGTCCACGGTACACACCAAATGCAGTTCACCGTTTTCCAGCTATTTGTAAGTACTACATTCAGGCTTTCAAAACCATGCTTCGTAGAACCCCAGTGTAAATTAGAAACTTGTAGATATTGGCAAGGCATTGCCATTGAAAAAAAAACGGAACGAAATTCGGTAATTATGGAATTATGGAAATTACTAGCATTATTCTGGTGTGTAAACCGAGTGGCTTTCCTGCCAAACAGTGTCGTCCCCAAAGATCGTTAAGCCTCCTTCGGGAGCGTTAACTAGTTATTTAAGGCCTAGAGAGGAGAGAGAGAATTGCGCAAATGTGTTACCATCTGTTTTGATGACGGAGAGGGGAATATGACGAATTGTGACGTAACACACTAATTTTTGATAAATTATTTTTCCCTAACTGTTTTTCTAATTTTTTTCGCTAAATTCTATTAGCTAAATTATTTGTTTCACTTCTGTTTACAACTTGAAAAACTAAAAATTCCAAGTTGTAAATAGAAGTAGGAAAAATAATTTATCAAAATAATTTACCCTGTAATACTTTGGACGTTAAATGAAAACGTGAGGATTGCTACAGCGAGTAGCAATCTTCAAGTTTTCATTTAACTTTCGAACTATTAGTCGGTGCGATTAACTTGGCTAATAGGATTGACCTTGGCGGCCTTTCCCTGGTTGAATGATATCACTACCTTCAAAGGCCGACCGTTTTTGGAAACTTGGCGGATTTTTCTACCAGTTTCGGTTTTGGGTGGATATCACAATTGTCATAGGATTGTGAATGTACATAAGGTTACACCTTCTGTTTAAAATGCTTCAATCCCATTTTTGCACACACTGGCTAACAATCGCTGATTTCGTTCGCTTTGCTCACTCAATCAGCGCATCTCCTTCAATTGTTTTGTTTATTCCAGGAAACTTGGCGGGTTTTTCTACCAGTTTTGGCTTTGGGTGGATATAAATATACTTTCCATACTTATCGGCTATCTGGCCAAATTCCATCGAAAAATATTGAATAGGAATGAAGATATTAATTTTTTTTTTTAGTTTTGTGGAATGAGAACTGCAATCGTATTGACGTGTATGATAAATTAACTATTTGTCAGAAAACAGGTCCTATTCAAGTTTCGTTAAAATCCACGACAGCAGCACAAAACGACAAAAAAAACACAGTTTTTGTATTGTGACTTCTAAACAAATTGAAGACAACGTGTTAGAAGAAAATATTCAGAATTTCATCGAAAAAAGCCCTGATTTATGAAAGTCCAAACGAAGCAAGCAGTCTTCATTAAAGACTGGCCTTGTGATTAGTGTATCTTGTATCCTCACAAGGCCAGTCTTAAATGCAGACTGCTTGCTTCGTTTACCCTTTACCTTGTGATTTCTTCTTTATTGAAAGTCCAAACTGCTGCCCCAAAATGCGTCCAGAAAAAAATGTTAATGCATTGTAACTTCCAAACCGTTTATAAGTTATATTAAGCATAAAATAAGTTACGAATAATAATGATACAAAACATTTTCTCCAAAATAATGATATATTTTCTCCAAACAAGGCCCAATTCAACTTTTACGAAAATTCAAGATGGTGGCCAACAAATTCATCCAAAAAACTGTTTTTGCCATTTGCTTTCTAAACTGTTTATCATATTAAATACAAACTGCTGTTACAGAAAATAATCAGAATTTTAACTATTGAAAGGTCCCATTCAAGTTTTGTGAAAAACCTAGATGGTGATCCAAAATGGCACTCAAAACACGTTTTTTTGTCTTATTTCATACAAATCGTTCCTCAAGTTAAATGTGACTGGTTACAACTAATCTTCTGATTTAACTTCAAATAAGGTCCTAATCAAATTCAGAGTAAAGACAAACTCTTTTATCTCAAGTAAATCATTTGCAAAAATTTACAAAGACAGAAAACTAAATTCTTGAGGTGGTAGTGGACGAGTTAGGTGTACTGTTCACAGAAGCAGAACTTCTCCTATCCCGTACAGCTCATTTATATCAAATCCTTGCTATCACATTTAACTCAAATTTCGTTTTGCTTAAGTATTTTAATTTTATTTTATCTTAAATATTGCCGTCATTTTAAAGCCGTTTCAGTTACCCTAAATGTTCGTCGATAAACTGTGAACTCTAAGACCCCCTAACAATTCTGATACTAAACTGGCACAAACGGCTTGAAGGTCTTATACTTTTCATCAAACATTCGTAGTGCTGTAATTTTAGTATCAAAAGGGGCTTTACATCTCCCAGCATGTAGGCCTACGGAAACCTTTTAAAAATGGAAAAAATCATGGTTTTACTTTAACATTTCCTTCGAAGAAGGTTTCCAGTAAAAAAAAAAAAAAATCAGTTCACCTCGTTCCGCTGGTAATGCATTCCGCCGCCACCAATAAAATTGCAACAATACTAGTGTTCCAAGCATTTTTTAAGTTACAAAATATTAACAGGAGCGCATTATATACACGTCCTCTTATATTTATGCTACCCCTGATATTAATAATAAAGTATTTAACTCCGAGCCAAGCAACCATCTGAAATGACAGAGAGTCCAATCAAAATAGGACCTAAGGTGGAATAAAATCCCAAAGTCTTGAAACTTTGAAGGGCTGTTTTGGGAGGTCTAGTAATGACTATATCAAAGGTCCTGATGAATTGTAGGTGAGCTGGCTTCGCAAGACCATAAAATACCCAAAAATATAGGTGACTTTTTATTAGTTTTCCGTTAATATCTCGGAATCTGTGGGTCCTACCAAAAATATACTCTCCACAAAGTTTAAAGAGGACAAAACTTACCACAAAAATGATTCTATTCATTTTTTTCTCTAGCACCAGTAGTTTATGAGATATTAGAGTTAGAAAATTGACAGATCAGCTATCTGTGGTGTACTACATAGATCAGGTGAACACATCCTAACTTTATTTCAGTGGTTACACGATCATAAAACATCAAACACTTATTTACTACTATATATATCAAGTCCATATGCATTTAGTACAAATAACCTCTCATTGCAACATCAAACACATATACAATAACATCAAATCAAGTCGAGGTCAACGTCCTCCACCTGAAGGTTATAGTCCTCAACAGTTGGTGTCAGGCTATTCAAACAGTCTACGTGGCAGTTGTGGCAGATAGAAGTGCACTTCATGCTTTTTTCCGGCACCCAAACTTGTTTCCACAACATGTGGTGCATGTGTAACATATGAGGTTGAGAAAGCCTCAGGGTCTATAACATCTTTGATTGCAGTAGGTACAATATTGCCATTCTGCCTAGGCTCCCAACCCCAAAGTGCAATCATTACCATCCGTATTTGCAGATGGTAGAAAACACGAAATGAGTGTTGCGTAGCTGCTCCTTCCGTGAGACGGAGGGATAGTAGCTCCGACTTCATATTGGTGACAGACTTTGTGAGGGCCTGGTGCTTATGTAAGTTGAGAGACGTTGTAGTAGGAGCTTTATACAGAGTCAAGAAAAACCTATGATCTGACTCCGCTACCGGTTGATAGTTGGAAGTGGAGTGGTTGAACACATCTGCTACTGAGGGCAATGCCTCATGTTGTAAAAGCATTTTGTAACCTGCTACTTGCTCCTTCCTGAAGGAAGCGTATGTCTTGTGGCAACCTGTGAATGCGTGAGCAAAGTATGACATCCTTGAGGCCCTTCTGTTGTTGTCGGGTTGAAAACAATACCTGTGTTCCAAACTTTCTACCAGCTGGCTTGTAGAAGAATAAATTTCGGCGTGTAGCTGTCGGAGCTGAAGAAGAAATATAGATCTACATCTTCTCCAACAATGGCTACATTGTCACTCTCACTTGCTTTGGCTTGTACTTGTACTTGTATTTACACGGCCAGCAGGCCGTGTATATAAGAGTTCGTTTGTGCACAAGAATTTCAGAAAATTGGACAGGAGGCGGCTGGGGAATTCAATTCTTTAATCCAGAGCCATGACTACATTCGTACGCTCTTGACCACAATAAAACGATAAGAACAAAGTAAACTTAACAGCAAACAAACTAGATGCCATTACCAGAAAATACCGGAACATGCAACCAAACAACTATGTGACAACCATATGACAACCACGTCTACCTCATAGTCTAACCCTAGCACGGACGCAACATTCCACTATACTGCCTGCAGCCACTCCCTGGTAGCAGTTCCAGATGCCCTCATCAGAAGCAACTGTATAGTCGGATGGGAAGCAGACCATCTCACCATCACCTGACGGTCTCTACGAAAACGTGTGCATTCTAAGAGGAAGTGCTGAGGTGTATCTTCTACCCCACACACTAGGCGCAACGGGGAATCCAGCAAACCTAACCTATACTGGTGCGCACGCAACAACGTATGACCCGTGCGTAGCCGACTCAAGAGACGGGCTTTCAACCGGGGAACCCATTAGGTACAGACCGCTGCTCACAATGAGGCTGAATCGCATACAACGCTCTGCCAGATGCGGCCTGTTGCCACTGCTGCTCCCATTCACGAAACAACCACTCACGGACAGCCTGACGCCTAACCTCTACAGACAAAATCAAATCCACTTCATCAGCACCTTCTGTAACTGCCTATTTGGCCAGGGTATCCGCCTGTTCATTGCCCCATACACCAGAGAGACCTTTCACCCACCAGGCGGCCACACACCCCGTCTGTAATGCCTGCCAAAGCTTCCAAACCACAGAGAAAACTAGAGGATCCCTCACATCAAGATGCTTCACAGCTCGTTTCAGCAGTTTAACTCCTGCCAACGAATCTGTCACAATGGCAAAAGACGGAAGGTGCAGATCAAGGGTCACATCCAATGCTACCGACATACCCACTAATTCACAAACTGTACTAGACGAAACAGCACTCAGGTGGCGCTTCACGCACAACTTCAGGGACGGAATCACCGCTCCCACACCACCTTCCTGCCCGTCTCTACGAAATGATGCATCGCAATAGACCTCGCACTCTGTGTGCCATGAAGCAAACACTTGCTCCACATCTGGACACCACGCCCAAGGACTAACAGGACACACTCGTCCAACGTCCCAAACCCATAGACGCAGCGTTTCCTGCAAAACGAACACGCCGTGTCCTGCAGCACCTAACAAGCCACATACCTTGCCGTGTAAACTCGCATAGTCACGCCGGATCCTTCCAACCGGATCTCCCTGGCCATGGCTAACATTCCGCATGGAGAGAAGGACCAACAGTTCTTTCGCACGGTAGCACAATGGTGGCTCACCGCACTCTTCCCACAGTGCTTCTACTGGCATTGAAACCAAGCAACCTGTTACAATCCGTAAGCACTCATTCACTACCACTTGCAGTGCCACAACATTTCTCTGTACCGTGCTCAAGAAAGGCAGGTGATAATCAAGCACTGAACGTACAAACCCTCTGTACGTCGACAGCAAAGCACCCCTGCAAACTCTGTGCCAATACTCGCAAAATTGTGCTCCTTGCGCGTACCTTTTCCTGGATGGCACTCACATGGCTGTTCCATTCAAGGCGCTAATCTAAAATCACCCCGAGATAACGGACCATTGGAACCTGTCGTACGACAACACCATTGACTACAACAGAGGCCTGTGTGAGGCTCCTTGCACGCGCTTGTGTAAACACCACAAGATACGGTAGCACATCAACAACAGAGGAGCCAACAAACCACATCGCCACATCATCAGCGTAACAAACAATGTTAGCTGTCAAGCTAAGCTCTTGGAGTACATCATTAATCGCAGCAGCAAATAACAACGGGCTCAAACAGGAGCCCTGGGGTAGGCCCCTGTCGGAAACTGCCTCTGAAGACCAGAAACCATTAATGCGTGTCACAAATCGTCTTTCTCCAAACAGTGCAACAATAGCGTTTGTCAAACTCTCACCTATGCCCATGCCTTCAAGTTCTGCCTTGACCCAGTCAATCCTGACAGTATCATAGGCGGCCTTGATGTCAAGTAACACAGCAACTGCTATATTTCCGTGAGCCCATGCCTCCTGAATTCCAGTCAAAAGAATTCCGTCTTGTGCACTGTGACCTGCCCTATATCCAAACTGGACCGGAGAAAGACAGTCGTAATATTCCCGGTGCCATTCCAATCTCCTGACCAACATTCGCTCATACACTTCCCTAACACATGACAGGAGAGCTATCGGTCGATAGTTAATCAAACACGACCTGTCACTCCCCTGCTTGTGGAGAGGCAAAGGATTGCATAAAGCCACGAAGGAGGAACATTTCCTCCTTCGAAGGGTTCCTGAAAAATTGCTACAAGCACTTCCTTACCTTTCCTCGATGTTGCACGCAGGTCCCTGTACGACAGCATATCAATCCCAGCTGCACTACCATCTCTACATTTTGACAATGCTTCAGGAAACTCACTGTGAACCCATGTTAAGTCAACAGCACGCTGCCCATGCGCATGCTGTGGAGATTGCCCACCACTCGGCAGCGCATAAACACTTGCAAACCGCCTAATGAAGGCGTCTGCCATGGATTCACCAGCAGCATCGTTGAGACGCCTTCACACCAGATTCACTAAGAATTTTCCACTCTACTGCTAGTGATGCAGTCCCCTTAACTTGTTCACACAGACGGTTACCATAATTGTTCTTCTCTTTCCTGATGAGATACTATGACTCCACAGCAGTGCCGCGGTACACTAGCCAGTGCTCAATACACGGATGGCGCTTCCACCGGCGATACGCCGATCGCGTATCTCGTACAGCGACTGTTCAGATGCTTGTCCACCAACACGGATGAACACCAGTAGAAACCCGCTTTCCTCTTACTTTCTCCTGGCCAAACACCTCCTTCCACGCTGTTATCAACCCATTACTGACAATGAGCCGTGCACGCTGCCTATTGTTTGCCATGATGCTGCAACAATTCAGAATCAACTACTCACCGAGATAACGCATGTTAAATCTAGGAACACGCTAATGTGTTGCCATCAAATAATAATCATGGGACAGCCATAAACAGCCAGTTTCGTGCACAAATAAAAACCACACTACGTTTCGGGAGGACAACCTCCCGTCTTCAGGTAAAAATAAAACACTAAAACATTTTAAAAATTCATGGCAGTATCTGCCGAGTCACCAAGTCT
>JAHWFP010208151.1:89769-112836 GCA_023313725.1 Lithobius niger | reverse complement strand
AAAAAGGACCAGGAAGGGACTTTTTATGGCCACTGACACCTGTCCAGGATAATTTAAAAAGCAAATGGGAAAAGAATATATACAAAACCAGCATACATTACATAAAACAAACCAGGCGGGTGGGCAGAGAACAGAAAAAAATACTACACGAAGACGCGAAAAATTAATGATCAAGCAGGCTAAAAACACATCAGAAACATGCTAAGATACGCCTCCTTCAGGTTTCGCCTGAAAAAAATGCAAGCTTGCGGACTCCACTACCCCCGACGAAACCATGAAGTCACTACTGGATGGGTTGGAGACCCAATATCACACTTTACCACTACTCTTCTCCCTTATATAATTGCCTTCTTTCACCCTTCTTTCTCCATATCTACCCCCTTCTTTTCCCTGATCAAAGACTGTGATAGAGGTCCTTATGCATGCCACAGCATGAAATTTCATGTTGAACGTCAGACTTTGAAATCTTCAATTTCGCCCAGAAATTACATAGATCTACGAATTTCGATATTTGGGGTCATGACTTAAGTATTTCACTGCATTACAAATTTTAATGACAACAATCGAACAGTTCTGTACCCACCGTATGGCCATTTCGTGTTGTTGTTGTTGGTGTTGTTCTTGTTGTTGGGACTCTTTCCCCTCACCTGGAGATCGAACCAATGAACGATTTTCAAGTTCATAGCTTAAAACATAGGTATGGACATTGCATACGGCCTTTTAAATGGTATTTTAATGTGAGAACAATATTCTTGTGACAGAAAGCCAAATGGACTCGAAGGTATGCTCTCACCTAGATATCGAACCAATGAACCAATTTTCAATTTTTATAGTATAATATGTAGGTATTAATAACGACCAGGACCTTTTCAACACGATTTTAATGTAACAGCAGTATTGTCGTCAGCAGAGCATTTATTACTGTAGAGCACTGGGCAGAAATTATAAGGTAGAGTACTGGAGCTCTGGGCAGAATCCATATAGGTTTCTGGACTATATGAATAGGGATTAGGTAAAAACCTAATCATGGACGGTATTTACTAGTGTAGCATTTAACGGATACCAAATTGCAAAATGTTAATTTGTTGGTTGGTTAGTTCCAATTTTTAAATCTGGATGGAGCCAAAATGAATTTTCAGATTAGGGGAAATTTAGCACATAGCTCCCAAATGTATTGCTGAGTTAGAATTTGCCATAAATTGACCAATTATTCTGAAAAAATTACAGTTTTTGAATTTATTCCTAATACTCACCACTGTTTATTTAGAATCCTGGAATTCTGAATATTACAATTGTTAAGCAACAAAATCACGTACATCAAGCTAAAAGCATGAAATTGGGTATGCAAGTCATTCATTCGTAGTAGTACAAATCGAATAAGCATTGTAAAACTCATGAGATACCCTCTAAGGGCCTCCAGTGTCCCCGAAACAAAGAGCCTCCAACACAAGGCCCCATCAAGCCCCCTCCCTGAGGCTTGATCAACACATCCTTGCAGATCGAGCCACAAAAATGAAATTTCGTACAGAAGTCATTCTTAGAAGCACAAATCAAATCAATCATAGAAATTCCATGAAATACCCCCAAAGGACCCCAGCTGGTCCCTTCTTTGCCCCCTCCCTAAAACTTGAGCAAAAAATTGTTCCAAATTCTGCTAAAAACATTAAATTTGGTACACAAGTCTTTCTTAACAGTATAAATTGAACCAGCCATGGACCCCCTTGAAGTACCCCAAGAGCTCCCAGTCTCCATCCGAAACTTCCTGTGCCCCATCCCTGAGGCTTTGGGCTACAAATTCTTGCAGTTCAAGCTTAAAACATTAAATTTCGTACAAAGCAGCATTTCATTCTTAGCAGCACAAATCGAACCCGCTATGGAACCCTCCACAAAATACCCTGAAAGAGCCCCCAGTGCCACCCTCTGCCCCCTCAGGTTTCACCAACAATTTTCATGCAGATCGAGCTAAAAGCATGAAATATTGTACACAAGTCATTATTAGCAGCACAAATCGAACCAGTCATGGAACCCCAAGAAATACCCACAATGACTCCCAGTGCATCCCCCACCGTTTCCCTTCTGAGACTTGACCAACAAATTCTTCCAAATCGGCTAAAATCATAAAATTTGGTACACAAGTCATTCTTAGCAGTACAAATCTTCAATACAAACTTCACCATCTCCAGCAAACCCTAAATGCAGCGTCACTTAGCCGATTTCTAAAAAGACCTGAACACTTTTCTACGCAATAGATGTAATTCGATTTCACCTGCTCAGGCCTCTCGTATCCCAAACCCTTAAATTTATCAGGATTGGTTTTAGTGGGCTTGCACCCCTTTCAGATCTTTACCTCTTCCTAGTGGTTATATCATTTTATATTATATTCTAAATCAAATCAGCCACGAAACTCCCTGAAATGCCTCAAAGGGCCACACAGCACTCCCCTGTGCCTCCACCCTGATGCTTGACCAACAAATTATTGCAGATCTAGTTAAAGGCTTGTATTGTGACATGCAAGCGGCATGCAAGTAATTCTTTGCTGTACACATCGACCCAGCCTTGGAACCCCCATGAAATATACCAAGGCTTCCCCCAAGGATCCCACCTTCCTGAGACTTGACTAGCAAATCATACCTGAACGAGATAAAAGCATGAAAATTGGTACACAAGTCATTGTGAGTAGTTCAAATCAAATTAGCTATGGAACTCCCATGAAATTCCAAAAGGCTCTGCTGTGCTCTTTCCTATGCCCGCGCCATTTGGCTGAACCCCCCAAAATTCATGTTTGATCGTACTAAAAGCCTATATTGAGGTACACAAGTTATTCTTAGCAGTATAAATCGAACCAGCCATGGATCCCCATGAAATACTACCAAAGCCGTCCCCGCCACCTTCCCCCCAGTACCCCCATGAAGCATCAATGACCAAAAAATTCTTGATGAGCGTACTAAAAGCATTAATTGTAGCAATAGAAATAGAACTACAAATTGAATCCCATGAAATACACCCAAGTCCCCGCATGCCTCACTGTCCCATCCATGATGCTGATGACCAACAAATTTTAGTTCGATTTGTACTGCTAAGAATGACTTGTGTACCAATTCATGTTTTAGCACGATTAGAAAGAATTTGTTGGTCAGTTACCTCATACAGCTGAGTGTGCTGGAGGTGCATGAAGAGGTCCTAAGGGGCACCTTGAGAGGTTCCATCGCTAGCGCGATTTAAAAGCTAAGAATTGAATTATGCACCAAATTTCATGGCGTTTATCTCGATGTGCATGATTAACTCAAATTCTGGCCCGTAATAGCTGTACTATACCTGGATATCAAACCAAAGAACTGATTTGCAATTTTTATAACCTAAAATTTAGTTTTAAAAAAGCTCTCTTATATCAGTTATTTTAAGGTGAGTACAATATTCTTTTTGTTGTTATTCTTGCTGGAACAAGAACAAATAAGATAGATTATAATACATATTAGTATTAAAAAGGCTTAGCATTTAAAATACGAGTGTAATCCTTAAAAATGTGTGCTCTAAAGGAACAGATATGAAAAAAAGACATTGGGCCATCATCATCAGACTAGTACATATAAAAGAAGACTCAGCTTGTTTTTTGGGACGTTTCAGATTATTTTACACATATTAGTGCAACGCTGAAGGGTTACATGGCTTTTTATAATATCTGTTCCTTTAGAGTTTTAAGTTTTTAATACTTACCTCCATATTTTACACGCTTAAGCGTTTTTTAATGCTACTTCCTTCTCTGTGATGTAATAGCCTTCTTTTCCTCTTTTCTCCCTTCTTACTCCATTCGTTTGGTCTGGTACTTCTATTGCCTTCTCTCTAACACACATCTTAACTAAATTTTTTTAAGTTCTGAAAAAACTGTAAACAAAGTTTATTAAACAGGATGGAAAGCCAAATGAGCTCGAGAAGGGTTAAAAATATGGATGCAAACCTATTTATGTTGCCTTTTGACATAAGGTTAGACTTCCTGCGTGGGGAATTGAACACACGAACTTTGAAAACAAATGCCGAGGTCCTACCGCTAAGCCACACTGACACTGCCAAAATGTAATGTTTACAGGCACCACTTAACACGCACTCACTTTCCAATTGCCACTGGATGGACGCTTCCTTGTGTGCCACACACAAGTGAAACCGATAGTAACTTACAGTAAAGCGTGAAATTAGGGTGCAGTATGTCTCTGTGGTAAGAGCATTCGGTTTCAAAGATCAGGGGTTCAATTCCCCACATAGACAGTCTGACATTTAAGTGCATAGTAAGTCCATTTAAGCCCATTTAAGGCCATTGTAGCAATGATAGCCGCCTATCAGTCTGATTTTGTCTTTCACCTGCACTTGTTTGCTACTCTGTATACATTTGTAATTACTAAAGCGCTTTTTAGCTTTCTGCTTTGTGCAAACAATTATGGAACTGATTTTTAAAGTTTTTAATGATGGGAGGCTTTCACTGGAATGTTGGCAAGGCTACCACTGCTGATTAATTGTCAGTTCTCTTTGTCCAAACACCTACTCCATAAAAAGTGGGAAAATGGTTCGTCATAAACTATTTTCAAGGATCCAAAGCACCAGTCTGCCCAAAACCAAATCAGACATGTACGTAAATGAGGTATTACTTCCATTTGGTAGAACTTGCATTTTGGCACATAACTAACCTTGAAACACAATGTATGTTGTTTAAAATACCACTGAGATGTCTTGAACATGAAGGTTATCTAAGACTCCATTTAGGATGAGCATCACAACGTACGAATTTAAAATGAGCCCACAGTGTTTCCAGGATCATTAATTATCTAATGCTCTGACAAGATTGTGCAGTATCAAAGAAGAGCAGTCAGAGGCGTTGATTTTTTCGAAATCGTGGGGTTTTGGAATCCCACCAACCAAACAAAACGTGAAAGTGGCTCTCAATTACATTTTTTTTTATTTATGGTAATTCCTGACGACTGTATATGAGTAGTGATAGAAATCCTTCACACAAAAAGATTTTATTTTGTATCACTCGTGGAATTGTAAATAATTCTCTCATTATTATGCTGAAAAATAATTTATTTTTCAGCCCTTCCCCCACAAAAAACTCTAAAGGGCTCTGTTAACATCATACTGATAAGTATGCACCACAGGCAAAAACTTTTTTAGTAATTCGCCGTTTTACCAAAGTTACACAATGAAAGCATTAACGGCATCACCTAATATATCAAAGGAAGAAAATAAGGAATTGCAGTATTTATTGTGTAAAATTCACTATGAACAATTTGGGATAACACAAGTCAAAAATTAGCAGCCACATTCATAAGGGTGATAAAAATAAGTCCGTCCACCTAAGGTGAAAGCATGGGGTTGACGGATACCATCTGGGAACCCCCATGAGCTCCACCTTGGAAATCAATTCCATTTCATCGCCTGGGCTAAATTAAATTGAGTCGCAACGTTTTCAACTTCACCACGTTTTTATCACGTCAAGTCAGGCAATTATTGTTTTTAAGCAGTGGTGTGATATATTCCATGGGGGCTGACTTAATGGAATGGTGGGCCGTGGTAGTAAGTTAGATGGGGTGTTCTTGCTTGTGTGTCTTAATTTTTGAAAAATGGTAGTGGGCTGAAAAATTCCAAAATAATTCTATCGCGATGAAAGGCATCACTGGAATAAGCCTCAAGTAATATTATAGCAAAGTCCTTAACACAATGATAGTGCACTTCCGTCCGCAATATTAGAAGTATGTACTTGAAAATAGTTTGAGTACTTCAGTTGCTCCAATATTTTGTTATCCAGAGGGGAGGTACCACAGAGTGTGTTCGTGCTACCTTTGTCAATTTTGTCACCAGTAATCATTTGATCTTGTTTGAGAGCTACTATCACTTTCCACTGGCTTGTTTCCACAAAGAATGACATTAACTAATGCAATTGGGTTCGAATAAATGGGCCATTGACCAAATGTGGAGGAGTGCATCTGACCCTTTCAACCAAATGAAGCCATAAGGAGTCTGTCACAAGTAGAATGTGGGATTAACTGTAAGTCAAATATTACACCAAGTTCTCATTTTGGTCCTTGTAATTAGGAAAGTTTTGCTACTTGTTTTGACATTTTAATTTATGAGTCCAGCACCAACCTTGTATCACAGACATCCACAAAATCTATCTAACTGATGGCCGTTAGCAAATGTAAATAAATGCTCAAAAGTAAATAAAGAAATGCAATATTTATTTTTAGCATTTATTTACATTTGATAACGGCCATCAGTTGGATGGATTTTGTGGATGTTTGTGATACATGGTTGGTGCTGGACTAGTACTGGTTTTATCTCCCTTCACCCTATAACAGATATGTTCTTTAAGACAGTTAAAGAATTCGGTAAAAGTGGTAACGAAGCTTTCCATCAATCAACATCTCAATATTGTGTTGTAGTCCCAATTCCCCTCATCAGCCCACCCTAAACTTCATTTACCTTTATGGGTTTTATAATTGAGCCCTACCCTCGTATGTCATGATTTTTGTGTTTTAATTGCAATTGTTGTCATCTAAGATATCCTAAATCGATTGTCAAACTGGTTTTAGATGCTGAGTTTGCTTATGATGGAATAGGAACAACTTTAGTTTTTCATGCCAGAAATCCGGCTGGAGAATGTCAATCAAGCTATGTATATGTAAGTAAAAAGGAGCCATTAGTATTAGAATTGACTTTAAAGAGAAGTGAAATAGTAAAGGCAATCAAACCTTTACTGTAAGGCCTGACCTCGGTCTCCCAAGTTAAAGCCGAAACGTCGACTTTAATATCTCCGCCGTCTTTCAACATTTTCTACTGAAATTTAGTAGAGGAGCTTTGTGGGAGTAGTAGGGGGAAAACGCAGAGCAACTTTATTTTGAGCAACCCATCAAGAAAACCCTTGCAGATGGGCCCAATTACCCTACTCCTATTTGAGTATTTTTTGCAGGCTTTTTTTACAGTGGTGTTGCTAATTTGTTCACCCGTGAGGGTATTTATACGTGGAGGGGGATACGATCGTGTAACTTTATAGTGCATGGGTTGGCCTGGTACGGTATTAGTTTAGCGAGCGGTGGGTATAAAAGGCGCAGATAATTCCATAGATGTTTATATCAGGCATGGCTGCCAAGTACGACGTGGTTTCGAGGTTCCAGTGCAAGAAAGGCAAGGTTGATTTATTTATTGCAAGAAGAGGTGGAAAATCATTTGCAGAAGCCTTGCATGATAAACTTTACTTGTCTTGATTGTGGAGGACTCGCTTCTTGCAAGATTATTTTTTGGCATACTACGACCAATGCGATGGAAAAATAATTACACCAGAAAAATAAATCAAATTTGGGGGGTATATCTTACTGCAAAGGTTTTTGGAAGTATTTCCCCAATTTGGAACAAGCTGTAGTTCATATCAGGATTTCACATCCGTCTAATTTTCTTCCAGGGGAAAAAACACGAAGCAACACATTTTGAGCAACCCATCAGGAAAACCCGTGTAGATGGGCCCCTGGGATGGTCTTCTTTCTTCGTAGTACCACAAATTCATACATTTACACATTCATACATACCTGTACTCCCCACACACCATGACAAATGTAGAACAATGTGAGAAAAGCTTGGTTGAAAATTATATAAACCATCATGAAATGAGTAGCAGTTGGAATATTTTACCATTCACACACAACCAAAGAAATAGGACTGTCATGTCTAATTACAGCACAATAATTTATCTACCATCCTAAGGCCTCTGAATAAGCTCATTGATAATTGTCTTTCGCTTTTTTGTCTTTTGTGAGTATTATGGCGCCAATAAATTCAGTACAACATGTACTCATTAATTCGAGTGGCTGTTCGAGCAAAATAATTTGAGCATAAACGTCACACGAAGGATACCTACAGCCGGAATTATGTGCGCAATTATAACATTGACAGCTATACATCTCTAAAACCAAATATGATTTAGGCATTTCATTGTACTAAAAATATTGTTTATTTCAGTATTTTTCGCAGGTTTTTACTGCAGTGTTGCTCAACCAAAGAAATAGAACTGTCATGTCTCATTATGGCACAATTATTATCTACCATCCTAAGGCCTCTGAAAAAGCTCAGGGAGAATTTTTCTGTTGCCACTCAATACGAACAAAAAAACGTTTGTGAGTATTATGGCCCCAATAAACTCTGTAGTATACGTACTCATTCATTCGAGTGGCTATTCGAGTGAAATAATTCTGATCATAAGCATCACACAAATGATACCTAGAGCTGGAATTATGTGCATAATTATAACATTGGCATCTATACACTTCGAAAACCAAGTATGATGTAGGCATTTCAAAATACTAAAAATTATGTCTGTTTGAGTATTTTTTGGGAGGTTTTTTTTTACAGCGGTGTTGTTGGTTGGTTCACCGTGAGCGTATTTTTATGGAGGTGCAGGGCCGACCAGAAGTCCGATGGGTCTCCAAATTTGAGGAGGGGAGGAGAGGGGGTAATCCTAATTTTTCCATTTCCCGACACAAATGATTACATCTATAGCATAGACCCTTAAACTAAACCGTAGTCGTTATCCTGACTGTAAAAGATACTTAATTGGCCTTCTTTAGCTTGGGATAACTCCCACGGTTTTTTAGGACAGGGGGCGGGCTAATCCTACTTTTTCCATTTCCTGAACAAATGATTACATCTATGGCGTAGACCCTAAAACCTAAACCCAAGTCATTGTCCCGACTGCAAAAGATGTTAGTCTTCTACAGCTTGGGATAATTCTCACGTTTTTTAAGACGGGGAGGGGGAGCAATCCTAATTTTTCTATTTCCCGACATAAATGGTTACATCTATGGCATAGACCCTAAAAACTAAACCCTAGTCGTTGTCCTGAGTATAAAAGGTACTTAGTTAGCCCTCTATAGATGTGGATAACTCCATCGTTTTTTAGGACAGGGGAGGGGGCAATCCTATTCCCAACACAATTGGTTACATCTATGGCATAGACCCTAAAAGCTAAAACCTAGTCGTTACCCTGACAATAAAAGGTACTTAGCTATCTATAGCTGGGATAACTCCCTTTTTTTTCTATAAATAAAACAAAATCGTATTCTAAAACTTAATTTAAACGTTACTAAGTTATTAAGTTTTTTTAATTTATTAATTTACTAGGTTATAAAAACGAGAAAATCGTATTCTAAAACTTGTTTTAAAACTTGATTATATAAAAATTAAATTAAATAAAAACAGTTTTTACTCACACTTGGTTTGATTCGTCTCCGTTTGAATTTATTTTCGCCAAGTGGCTTGCCAGCTGTGATCCGTCTGTGTTGACATTTTTTTTTGCAAGTGGTAAGCCAGCTGCAGCGGGCCCACTTATAAAGGGCTTGGAGTTCTGCCAAAAGTTGCGAGCCAAAACGAATTCTCAAAAAATGATTTGAAAAATGTTTTTTAAAACTGTTTCTGACAATTCGTTTTCCCAGTTTAATTTTTGAAATGAGTTATCAGCTGCCATAACGAAATCTCAAAAACATTCCAGGTCGGTTTTGTAAAAAATGAAATCAGATTATTTGAAATGAGTCACCAGGCGCCTATATAAACTCAGAATATTTTGCGCTTAAATCATTCTGGCCCCAGGTGCTGGGAGTTGCAAATCGGACTGAACTGGGTGATATTTGGTAATGGTATATATATTTTAATTTAATAAATTTTATAAGTACTAAAAAACTTTAAAATTCTTTATTTATTATAATCTTTTTATTTATTTTAAACTTTGTTCTAACTTTAAATTTTAATTGTAAACTCTTTTATAAATCTTTGTAACTTTTTTGTGCTTGGGTTTAGGGATTTGTTAATAGACCTTAAAAAGGGTTTATTTCAGAATTTACACATAATTTTAGTTTTTAAAAGTTTTAATTTCTAAAATATGCCAAACTGACAGTGGGAATTTATCAAGTCTGGGAAAGTAGGGGAAATCACCAAAAAATTGAAAAAAAATGTTTGTTATAGGAATGTGTTAGGTTACACTTGCCAGTCAAACTAAATTAGCTAGCAAAATATAAAGTAGTTGGTAAAATTATAAATTGTATTATTTTATTTGATATTAATTTTACATATCTTGCTATAGTACTTTTGGGTGGGGGAAGGGGGGTACTCTTTTTAGGGGTGAATTTGGGACCTTTTTGCAGACTTTAATTAGGGACTCTCTTTAAGGATGAATTAATGACCACTTTGCTGACTTTAATTAGGAGCTCTTTTTAGTTTCAGAGTTTTGATCTTAATCTGTTTCTTGATTTAATTAGCCCAATCCTAAATTTTGATAAGCCACCGTTTTTCCTGAGCAGTTATGATTTGTCCTTGCTGCATTTCTGATAAAATTTCGAACATCTCATTTCTATGTTCGTCGTGGCCAGCCAGAGCACATTTATACAAAAGCCTGTGTCTCTTTATCAAGTCATTTGAATCTGAAGAAGGAAATCCTTCTGAACTTCTTTAATCATATTTTTCGTAGTCTATTCTTCTTCATTTTTTTTCGGCTAATCGCCTTTGTTGTGTACGAAATTGAACCAACACCATTGCTAAAATACTTATCAAGAACTACCTAGTACTTACCCTACAAAAGCCGATGTAACAATCCTTTCTACTCCTCCACTGTCAGCTAAACAATTGTCTCTGTCGCAATTCTATTGTCGATCCAGTAATTGTAACCCACTCTTAACCATTGTAATAATCTTGCCTCTGTGCAAACGTAATATTGTATCACTCCTATTGTCCCACTTTGCTATAACAATGTACCTCTCCTTCTCCCTCGGAGGCTGCCAGGGCTGGCCCTCACACACCCGCTCTAAGTTCCCCACACGCCGAAGAGTATTTAGAGGTCACTCGTGGATCGACTTACTCCTGTGTCCCCTTGTAAAAGGCATGGGCGATGGGCGATGGGAAATAACGACGATTGTAAACTGGAATTTGAGGTCTTCGGGACGTTTTATTTCTTGATGTTATGCAGCAAAAGGGTACAGAAGGGCTTGGCTCGGATGATGGAATAATCGGATCCGTTTATTCAGACTCTTGTTCTCCGTCTATGGCCTTGAAAGAATAGGGACGATTAGGTCTAAAGAAATATGTCTATAAAATGGCGTCAACGTCCCTTTAAATGTGGCAAGGTAGAGACTATTCGGTTACTCATACATCCGGGAGCGACATTACGGTGCTGTAGAAAGGCATACGTCCATAATTACCAGATAGGTGGAAATTAAAAATAGACCTCACCAAGATGGCGTCGTGGCATCCATTTTGTATTGGTAGAGGCTCAGTGTAAAATCGTGCATCCACCCGTCAGGATTCTCTCAGGGGGAAAAAAGTTTGTTTACGTTTAATAAATGCTAACAGGGAATCAGTATTGTGGCGCATAGAGGGGGGAGGGGGGACTTGTCCTCACTTCATTCCCGATCCAGCCCCATTAAATCCATTTGCTACTAGTTTTTTACCACCCCAACGATGGGATATGGTTATGACCACTACACCCCTCACTCCTTCCTTTCACTGGGATCGTCCTTGCACGCTCTGCCCCTTCCTTGCCTCAGAATCGTCGTAATATTTGTAATTGAATCTGCTCGCGTAACTAGCTTTTCGAATCATGCCCGTCCCTTTTTTCTTTGATTTCATGTCTTTCCAAATCAAGATTAGACTTGGGTTTACGAGTATCTGGGTCGTTGTTGTGATAAATCGCGTTAGTATTTTTTAACATGGCAATGTAGGCTGCTTTAACTTTCGGCGCAAGGGAGGTTTCTTTCGAATCTTAGAAAACTAGCAAATTGCAAAACCCGTGTCTCCCAACGTATTGCTTCACCTCAACCACTACATCATTCTCAAAAATCTTAACCACTTTATTACCAAAGCTCAGCTCACCTTTTTTACTACCATATTGTAGTCCGAATACTGGGTCAGTCTCCTTCGGATTTTCGAAATACTTTATCAAGAAATATTTAGCAGTTTCTCCAAATGCCTGATCAGATGACAAACTATCGAGGGACCTTAGAATGATGTTAGGGAATTCTGGCGGGGTAGAAATTCATCTAGCTTGCACCACGGAATATGTAAGAGTGAGTTTATAACCAGTTACATATTCGGTTTTAGTCTCAGGGGAAATTCGCATTATTGGCGCTTGAGCAGCTGGAGTTGAATATTCGACGTGACTGAAATCGAGAGGAGTTGCCAACGTCTTCTCACTAGGAGTAACGACATCGGAAAGGGACGGTGATGAGCCCAATGCTTTGTAGTCATCCTTGTCAGTGTCTTCCTCTTTTAAAGCTTTAATCGAAGGAGTTTGTGTGTGCTGGGCTACAGTTTTTACACCACCGACTGATGTTGGTTTTAGGGTGCTAGCTGTCGGTTTCATAGTGCTTACTACCAGCTTAAAAAAGTCTTGTGGCAATTCTTCTTGCTCTCTCTCGCCCAAATGTTGATTTAAAAACTTTAAATTTTTGTTTAAACGTCTTTTGAGTTTTGCGATTTTTCGTTTTGTCTTAATTCTTTTGTTTAATAGGCAAAAACGAACGTTTATATCTCCCCGCGTTTGATGTTTTGTTAATCGATAAACACCCATAAGGCTTTTTCCAACAATTTTGACAGATCATTTTAAATTCCATGTCGGGGCCAACATGATTCTCGTAAACGTGTTTTAAATTTAACTCATCCACGGGGAAAAGGATTAATAAATTTTTGTTGTCTCTGACTACTTGTTTTGAAATTCTTGTGTAGGACTGATTGCAATAAAAAACATCGACGTTCGATTGACGCCATTAAGTGAAGTAATGTAGAATGTTTTTTTGTTTGACTAAAAGGTAATTGTTAAAAACAACAAGGTTTAGAAATATGAAGTCCAGTTCTACGGGTGGAATTAAATCAATTTGAGAATCGTGAAAAAAGCAACATTCCGTCTAATGTTTTCCTCAATTTCAACAAATATAGACTGCAAAGCTTTGTACTTTGATTGACATAAAGTTTTACTGTAAATAAATAACCGGTTGTAGTCGAGCCATCTTTCGTTACAGATGAAATTAAACAGTAAGTTAGTTTTTCCTTAATTTGCTGGGCCTATAAAATTAAACGTCTGATATTTTAGGGAAGAAATGGATGATTTTTAAGTTCTTTCTTAGGCACGAAAAAGTCGTAGTTTTTAATTTCCGTAATTTTTTTTTATAATTTACACATTTTTTTAACGTTTGCACAGTTACCAAACCCAAGGGGCAAAGTGGCCTGATGGTTAGCATGACCGTCTCTGGTGCCAGAGGTCCCGGGCACGATTCCGGCCTCAGCCACCCTTGGCATTTTCGGCAGAGAAGGGCCCTGTGATGTCTTGTGCTCATGTCGATTGTCTAGGATTTCCGATAGGATTTACCTAGCTACAGTTACCAAACCCATAAAGTCTTCGTCAGAAAATTTATCGTCTCAAACATCCGAATGAGCTACTCAATAAGTTCACTTTGCTGGGCGAATCATCAGTGACATACACCGCGTTATTTTCCCGGTGACTTCCATCAAGTTTAAAGCATTGTAAGATGGGAAATTGACCAAGGTTTGTCGATAACATTTTTTTTATGTTTCCCTTTAGTTTTGTAAATATTCTCGCACACCCAAGTTCTAAGATAGAGTGGTTTGCATCTGTTAGCTTTGTTCACCGTTTCGTAAGTGTTATAACAGGGGTAAGGCACATGCATAGAATTGGGATAATTAAACGTAGTCAAAGACATGGGTTTTTGTTTGTCATACTCGATCTCTAGTTTTATTTCCAGATGTACCATTTAAAATTTTGCGATTTTTCGTTCGATACAGGAGTCCCCAAACCCTTAAAACATGAAACTGGATGGAAGGAGACAAGGAAAACTTTACACCGTTGTTAATCTTTGTACCTTTCTTGTTCTTAGATTTCAGCAAGTTTTTTGGAAGACATTGGAAAGATTCGTTTGCAAGAATAATTAAGACATTTTGAGGTTAATTATTTATTCTGAGGATCTTCCATTTATTATATACGAGAAATTAAAAAAAAATAAGCTTCATCGACGGCTCAACACATTTTTTAAATTTCTCATATTAAAAAAAAGGTTTTTAGTCAATAAGTTTGGACAACATTGGAAAGAATGAGAGGGGAAAGGGTGAAGTGATGGGAGTCGGTCCGAGAGAATAGCCAGGAATAGGATACGTTTTAACCCCCGAAAACCAACTACGACATGCAAAGCAAGCGTGTAACTAAAGTAGGAGCTGCTATCAAAGCTGAAGCCGTGGTAAATTATTCTCAGATCGGTACTCTGGTAACGGACGTACAGAAACTTAAAACCGACTTGCCTCCTGCCATTACTCTTCTCTCCGACGAGTTGGCTTCTGCCATTTCCTGCATTGAAAAAAATACGTTGTACTTCGATGAGGCTGACGGGAATTTTTACACAAAGAAAGAACAAATTAAGGACGTAGCTTCCCCAGCACGCTACTGACACGGCAACAAAAATGTACGTTAACAGGGATTCTTTATTGCAGGACGACCAGAAAGTATACTTCAACGCAAATCACAAGCCGATTAGAAATCTACGCCATCCTACTTTACTGAGCGATGCTGTTACTAAGGTATTCGTCGACAGCAATTGCTTGTTACAAGACAACCGGAAAAACTCTTCAATGCCGCGAAAAAGCTAATTAGAAATCTAAGCGATCCTATTTTACCGAGTAACGTGACTATGAAGAAATTTGTGAATGAAATCAGTTTCATGTTGATAAGTTTCAGCATGAAAAGCTCTTCGGGCGATTGTTTCGTTAATTCTGGTCCTCTTTCGGGATTTCTATGTACAAGTTCTGTTTTAATTCATAAAGAAATTTTATACTGCAGCAATCCGAGCGTTGCACTCGTTGCTAAATGTAAAGTAGGAAAGAGAACCCTTTACATTACGAAACTAAACAACGAGCATTTTACAGCTACCGATTTCAAAATTCCGTACGTAATAGAAAAAAATTGCACATAATGGTATAGGCATTCAAAGAGTTCCTTCCTTCTCTGAGAGTTGACTTCCTTCTCTGTCATGGAAATCATCAATGTTTACAATTCCATTTTTGCCAGCAGGCCAAAGTTTTAAGGGAAGCATGTCTTTACTAAAAGCACCTCTAAATTTTGGAATTTTCATCACTCTAGCCAGTCCGTTGAAATCAAAGTTCATTAAAGGTTTATCAAAATCGATTAAACCCTGGGTGGCCTTAAGTAAAGACCTCTGCCACGGAGCAGTTTTTTTTGCTTTGTTTTTGTTTAATTTTTTTCTTCGAGCCGGAACCTTCCTCTTGCTTGTGATCTTGCACAAGTTCATCCAGAATTTATGAATCGTTTTGCGCCTTTTTTACGGCAGACCCCTCCCCACAGTCCTTCCTGCCAAACCTCAAATATCGGCAAAAATCTGGCCTAACAGTGCCTATAGCAAAAAGCAGCCTTTCTTTTTTCGCAGTCTTGTTTTGAGTGCCATATTATTATTTTTTATTATTATTGTTATTTAATAAACAACTTCGACTTTGCCTCTATCTAATTTTTGATTCAATTTCCTGTCCCTAATGAGCAGAGCATGATAAGTAGTATTAGCCGTTACTGCGGCCCTAAACTTCAGTTTGACTTATACGTCCACAATTCCCGATGGAAGCCTCTCCGACTGTTTGGACCAATCCAACACCGTGAGAGGATAGGCTTTCGTGAACTGAAGCAAGTCGAAACTCAATTTGTTGACGTCATAGCACAGCTGCCTAAATTGCTGCGCCATTCTGTACAAGCGGACCTACTCTCCAGTTGCATAATTAGAGTTCAAATCGAGAAACAGATAACGCTCAGAATTTAGAGCCACGTGAACATCTTACAAACTGCAATGGTCAAACATGCCCGGGTTTTTAACTAAAGAGTCCTGCCTGTTAGTTTGAAAAGCTAGAACTATCAGCCTATGTTTCTTGACCGCGGAAGTAGTCAGAATGCGCTAAGTGAATCTGATGTTTTGAGGGAACTCACAGTGATCGTAATACCCAGTGCCACATTCCTGAATATATGGTAGCTCCGTGGTCGATTAGATTGTAGAATTTAAGTTTCTGCTTATCCGATGCCACGACCTGGGTAACCTGCCAGCTAATGCTATTCAAAACGACTTTGCCATTGGCCGTGGCAGCTGCTTTGAAGATGGCATTCATGTCGCTCGCTTTCATGAGTGTGAGCACGTAGATTAGGGAAGAAATGGATGATTTTTAAGTTCTTTCTTAGGCACGAAAAAGTCGTAGTTTTTAATTTCCGTAATTTTTTCCATGATGTGTGGGATGGCGAAGGTAAAGCTTCCCTTGGGAGTTGTTTCAACAATGATGGATGCGTGCCGCTGTTTGAACCCCACATTGTTGGTCAGTTCGGCATCCACAGAAGCTGCACTATCCAACACCCAGCACTGGCCGAGCAAAGCCAATTGCTCTGCCGAGCCATAAGTGAGTAGCCCTTTATCAGAGTACCACATCCCAAATAATTTAACCCGTCGACTAGTTTATCACCAAGATAGTGTTTTATATTAGAAAACAGGAACATGAGAGCATTTTTAATGACACTAGCTACGTCAGCGTCCGCGTAATCCGAGTTATCGTCCTTCAGCAACATCCCTTTACTCGGGAGGTAACTGTTGGCAACGTGCTTGGTTTTCGGCGTGTATTGGGATTTCTGAATTTACATTGTTGAGATTAGTGCCAACAATATGATTGTATTCGTGGTAGGTGTAATACTTGACTGATAAATCATACACCAAAGGTTCGTTTGTGTTTAAGTAATCTTCTGCTACGCTCATTTTCTGGGTGTTGTTATGAACTTGATGAAAGCTTTGTTTCTAGGCATCAAACCATTCGTTTTTTAGTATTAGAGTTAAAATTAAGAAAGAGTCCTTTCCCTTTTTTTCCAAACAAGCATTTTTATCCTTTTTAATTTAACTCGTAGATCTCAAATAAAGACGCATCGTGAGCGTCGCGCCGTTTAAATCTAAAGGTTCGTTGGTCTGCGAAGTGAGCCAAATTCTTATATTTCTGAATAAGTTGGTAGTCCCTGAGAGGTAAATTAAATTATGAGAGGACTCTATGATTTTGAAACCGGGCGGTGAATTGGGATAAAAGGAGTATAAAGTCGGCTGGGTGTCGTTGTTTAAGTAAGAATTAACGAAGATATCAACGTGCACGAAAATTGTATTGATGCTCATAATGTCGACGGTATTTTGACTTTTACAACATAGTCATCTAAGGTCAAAACCGAAAACTTGAGCTAAATTCTTGTCACCCAAAAAATATATTTCGTAATTCTGATCGGTAATTATCAAGTTGGTTCTTAAACTGTTTAAATTCGGGAGAATCATACTGGCATCCTTGTTGTGACTATTTCCATCTATCACTGATTTGAGAAATTTATTCAAATCCTAGATTTTGTAAGCACCGGGACCTACTAACACTTTCTGGGAGAAGGCACCAGCATTGGTCGTGTACTGAATTTAATTTTTTTTAGGTGATGTTGTGTATGTTATTACAAGTGTCTAATTAAACACAGCTAGTTCGTAATTTTTGTCCGAGTCTAAATTGATGGGTGTGTTGAGAATAATTTTCAAATTGGAGTCTTTGGCCGTGAGAATAATCGAACAGGAATCCATGATGTCTTTTTTTAAAGAGACATACTCGGAATAAAAAAAGATTGTACTATAGTAAAAAAGAGCATCCGTAAATAAATCTGCAATGAAATATTGCATAAATGTAAATGTTTGACTTCTAACCAGTTTACAACTTCTCGAAACAATAGACCGATGGATGAATTTTTTTGGGATGTATGTGGCACAAAAAAACTTACTTCATCATATTGGGGATGGGACTCAAGAACCAAATCATAGATACCTTACCTGTTGAAATGCATTTACCGGGGTATCAATACTGCGGGCCTGGAACTCAGCTGAATAAGTGACTGGCAAAAGAAGATTCTGGAATATATAAACTAGATGAAGCTTGCAAAGAACACAATATAGCTTACGCCGAAAGATCCGAATTAAACAAATGACACGCCGCTAATGAAGTTCTTATTTCAAAAGCTCAAAGAGTGAGAGAATATCTGTCTTGGGCATAGAGAGCAAAACTACCCGCTTCCATCGTAAAAAAAAAATAATGAAAACAACACTCAGGTTCGGAATAGGAAATAAAAAAAAAATGGATCAACTCGTAAACGAACTTCACAAACAAATGCTGAAAATTTTTCCGAGATGGATGGTGATTGTATTGGGCCTAAACAATCTATGGCAGGTTGACTTGGTTGAAATGATACCGTACGCTAACTAAAATAAAGGGTTTAACTACCTGCTGACCTGCATTAACGTCAGTCCAAGTTCGGTTGGACCACTCCTCTTAAATCTAAATTCGGTATAGACGTTGCCGAAGCTTTCAAACAGATACTCGCAGGATCGACCCCGTCCTAAAAATTTACAAGTCGGTATAGGTAATGAGTTCTACGATAAAGACTTCAAAGCGCTACTTAGGTGCCATAACATCAACATGTACTCTACGTTTTCTGAGAAGAAACGAAGTTTGGTAGTACATTTCAACAGAATGCTGAAAACTCGAATGTGGAAAAGATTCACCACGCAAAGAAATTACAAGTGGATACACATTACTGCCGTCCTCAGAAAAAAGGCCCTATGTGCAATTGTGATCAAAACTGAGATAAGGTCACCACTGTGATGCTGAAGTGCTTTCCTATCCATTCAGCTAAAGAAGAAATCCCTATGTGCGTAATATCTACCGAAATTACTTGGAGCAGTAAGCCCTATCTGCAGAAAAGTGCTGTGGAACAATTAAAAAAGGCCCTATCTGTTGAGGCTAGGAAAGAAAGCCTTATCTGGATGATACTATTAATAACAGATTAGATGAAAAGGCCCTATCTACACTGTTTAGTCTTCGTGGCTAAGTAAAAAAGCCCTATCTACCAGATAACTTTACAGATATGTATGAAGAGGTAAAAACGTTGTTATTCATTTCATTGATAATTTTATGCAGAATTCTCTCTAACAACGTACAGCATGCCTAATTCTGGTTAGAGCAAACGTGTACAGTACACAGAAAAGTGAATGGTTAGCCCTATGATTCCACACATTTGTTATCATTTCCATGTGATAATAAATAAAAATGGTATATTAAAAAAGATCCAAACATGTAGGCTAAATCATGCCTAAAGGCTACGAAAATCCCCACAATTTTGTTAAACCCCTCCCCACCTTAAAGTTAAAAAACAGAAAAGGAGTAATGCAGTAAATAGAGATGCAGAACACATTGCCATAAGGAGTGATAATTGTACAAGCCAAAACAAGAACTGTTGTATTTTTCATTGCTCGTACACATTATTAATTATGACGAAATTTTGTGTAATTTATTAAACTTTTATATTTTGAACCTGGGCTTACATACATGGTAGCAGAGTGGTTACATCACGAGATTGAATTAAGCTTAACCAGAAAAGGAAAACCTGTACGATTTTACTGTTTTCAACAATGCAGTCTAATATGTCAACTCACCAAAAACATATGTGAAACCAATGCAAATGGATGATTTCAGGGATGGCAACGTCAAATTCGAAGGTTAATAAGCTTTTTCCAAGGTCATTTATAATAGACTAGTATGTGTTAAAGCTCCCAGGGATGTAATCCCTGACGTAGAAAACCAGTTTTTAAATCCCCAGAGCTGCAATTTAATTTCATAATTGATAAATATATCAGTTTAGTTTGAAGCTAAAGTTTCCAACGATGCCGTCATAAACACTTGACTATCGATGAAAGTTACACCGCCTAATTTCATGCAGCTGATTCTTTCCTTGTACTTAGCGATGATCGTCACATTATGCAGGGCGTTCAAATCTTTAAACGAATCCAAAGCCTTCACCACAAAATGACTATTGTATTTTTTGGAATTACGCATAACAACTGCTATGTTTTTGTTCAAAGTGTAAGCAAAGTTGCACTTAATGTGCACGGCACTTCTAAATTCACCGGTGATGTGGTCGTGGTCTCGTACTTTTGTAAATCCGTTAAACATTTCTTGGAGAGGGGTAAATGCACCGTGTTTGCAAAGAAGGCACACCGCAGCTATTTTGTATAGCAACCACTTCTCCAAAGTTTCATTCGTTGCTTGTGGGAATCTACGTAAGTCACGATCTTTTTCAGCTCCTCTAATATAGATTCGAAGAAAACCTTCTTGCAGTCTACTCCTCTGTACAACTTTTTGGAAAATACTTGACCTAAATGGTCCACAATCACATAGGCAAAACTGCAAGCTTGGTGTAAGTGGTTCACTCTGGTGTATGTATCGTTTCCCTCACAACTGCAAACTGGCTGCAGTGCCACTTCAAAGTCCACGTAGGCTCTATACAACCAATTTCGTTTTTGAAATTCTTAAACTGGATAACATCATCAATAGGCAATGAAGTCTTTTGAAATGGAACTCCCTCGCATATGGCGTGTATATGGCGTGTATATGGCGGTGTGTATGGCGGGCAGGTTTAACACCCGTCGCAAGCACTAGTCCGAAAGAGGTGAAGGGACATCCAGACAAACCGGGCCCGGGGTGGCTGCTTAGAGGATGTTTGGCGGTTTGAATCCCCTTTTGGGTTTGATTCCGATTTGCCCATTCTGGCCACTGGGCTTTTCATCCTCATCCCCCAGCATGTTGGCCGTGTGCTGCAACCTAGTAATCCGTGGAGGCGGAGATCCTGGCTTTCGGGCTTTGGCTCCTTATTCCGGAGGACGGGTGGCCTGGGCGAGCCGGCCTAAGGTCAATCGGCTATGACTTTTCGGGTCCTGTCGTTGTGGGGAGGCGGCTTGTGCTGTATCCATCTGCATCACGGACCCGAACTGTTTGGGTTATCGAGGGAGGTGGTGTGTACGGCTTCCTTGGTGGCCTCGCCTCTCGGCATGCTTAGGCTGCCACCTCACCGAGATAGACGGCGGTGTTAGCTTCCTGGTGCAGGGCCCTGGATATGCGGCTTCCGGCCCTGCATCACCCGAGTGCCGCGCGGGGTTTTTCTTTTCTGGGGGGCGCACTGCCGCGACTTCTTTTTGCTCTCCATGGCAACTTCCTCTCCCCCCTCCCCCTCAAAACTTTCTTCCCCCCAAAATTCTTCCCCTCCTCGCCGCACTAGCAAGCGCCAGAGGAGGGAACCTGAGATGGTTGGGCCTGGTGCCCAATTACCGGACATTAGTAAGGGTCGGGACCAAGTCCCGAAGTTCTTGGTGGTGACAGGCGAGGGCCGAGATGTTACACAACTCGGTCCTTTCGCTGTCCACAAAGCGCTAAAGGGGATCTGTGGTTCAGATCCGAAGAGTGTCTCTCGGCTTCGTGCTGGGGGATACCTTGTGGAGGTTGTGGACGATGCTCAGGCAAAGAGGCTTTTGAAGGCGAGTGCACTGGGGTTATGCCCGGTGCGTGTGGAGCCGCATCGTACCTTAAATAGCAGTAAGGGGGTCGTGACGTGCTTTGATTTGAGGGGTCTCAGTGATGATGTCATCCTGGACGAACTCAAGTCACAAGGCGTTACGGCCGTTAGGCGTTTGACGCGGAAAGGCGAGAATGGTGCCCAGCCAACTGACACCTTTTTCCTGACCTTTGATTCGCCGGTTGCACCGCAGCACATTACTGCCGGTTACCTGCGGTTGAAGGTCAGATGTTATGTCCCGAACCCAATGCGGTGTTACCGCTGTCAACGCTTTGGTCATACCAGCGGTTCCTGTAAGGCTAAGCCAACCTGTGTTAGCTGTGCTCAGGAAGCCCATGAGGGCACTGATTGTGCTGCCCCGGCGCGCTGCGTCAACTGCGGTGGTCAGCACCAGGCCTCTTCACGGGACTGCCATGTTTATGTTGAGGAACGTCGTGTTCAGGAATTGAAGGTTAAGGACGGGCTTTCCTACTCAGAGGCCCGGAAGAAAGCCAAACTATCGGCGCCGACGCTAACACGTTCTTTTGCTCAGGTGTGCAGTGCGTCAATACCTGGCCCAGTTAGTGAGTCTGCTGATTTGGCGGATTTGCGCGCTGAGCTCAGGTCTTTGACGAGGACGGTGGGCATGCTTGTTACTTTGTTGACCCAGCAACATCCATCTTTGCAGGGTCTTTTGGGTCCTACAGACCCGGTTGCTGCCGTGCCGTCGACTTCTGCCCAGCCTGCACATGCTTCTGCTTCTGCTCCTGTTACTGTTCCTGTTCCTGATGCTCTAACTGTTCCCAGGCAGGTGAAGGCTTCGGCTAAGCCTCCGCCTGCCCGGAGTGCGCCTCAGAAGCCGTCGAAGAAGAAGGCTTCTGCCGGTAAAGCCTCAACTCCGCCTGTGAAGACGTCTCCACCGGGAGAGACGGTGAAACGGTCATTGAACGGCCAGCTTGCTGAGGGGTCCATTGCGTCCCCTCAACATTGTGATACTACTCTGCCCATGGAGCAGGAAGAGATTTCCTGTTCTAATTCTCCGGGACTTTTTCCTCCTTCTGAGGACAACTTTGTTCTGACCCTCACTCCATCTTTTGATTCGGGTGAGGATTCAGATGTTTTCGGATCGCCCAGAGGAGGAGTTGAGGAGGATGGTCTTGTCTTAAGCCCGCCCTAATGCCTGCGCATACCATCGTTCAGTGGAACTGTCAAAGTTATCGGACCCATGCGGAAGAGCTGCGGCTGCTTTTGTCGCATTGGCGACCTCTGTGCTGCTGCCTTCAGGAAACTTGCTTTAAGGCGTCGGATAATCCGGTTGTTAGGGGTTACTCTGTCTACCGTCTGGATGCAGACCCTGTGCCACGTGCACATGGTGGTTTTGCAGTGCTGGTTCAACACTCTCAGCCGCATGCCAGTGTGCCTCTGCACACTAGATTTCAGGCGGTAGCAGTTCGAGTTTCTTTCCAATTGGATATTACTGTCTGTTCGCTTTATTTGCCACCGGATGAGGTCTTTGGGGTTGGTGACCTGGAGGACCTGGTTCGACAGCTTCCTGCCCCGTTCCTCTTGCTGGGCGACTTTAACAGCCACCATGTCCAGTGGGGAGGACC
>JAHWFP010208151.1:0-89669 GCA_023313725.1 Lithobius niger | reverse complement strand
GATCACCTCCCCATTGTGTTGTCCACAACACAAGGGGGTTCTGTGGCTTCCAGGCCAGCCCGGTGGGCGCTTAAGCGTGCTGAATGGTCAGCCTTTGCTGAGGCTGCTGTGTTTCAGCGTGCGGTTGAGGACTTTTCTGATGTGGATGAACTTTCCACTCATTTCACTGATGTGGTCCTTGCTGCTGCTCATGCAACTATCCCGCGTACGTCCACACAGCCGCGGCGGGTTCCTGTTCCGTGGTGGACGCCTGCTTGCGGGCAGGCCATTCAGGCCCGCCGGCGAGCGTTGCGGGCATTCACGGTCAGCCCGACTACTGGCAACTTTGTAGCGTTTAAGCGCTGTCGTGCCCGTGCCAGGTATGTCATCCGTGAGGCTAGACGTGCTTCGTGGGCAGCTTATGTTTCGTCGATCACGCGCTCCACGCCTTCTCAGCAGGTGTGGCGGAAGGTGCGCCAGATTTCGGGGAGGAGCGTGCCTTCCCCGGTTTCACAGCTGAAGGTGGCGAATACCGTGATCTCTTCTGTGCCAGATATCGCCAATTGTCTTGCGTCAGCATTTGCGCGGGTCTCGGGTGATGACCATTATGATCCTGGTTTCCTCGGGATTAAGCGTAGAGAAGAGGCTCGCTTTCTTGACTTTCGCTCCGATGGGCTAGAGGAGTACAATTTACCGCTTACCTGGCAGGAATTTGTTTCAGCTTTGTCCAAGTCGCATGACTCCGCCCCGGGGCCTGATGATATTCACTATCAACTGTTGAAACATCTGCCTCTTGCATCCCAGCAGTTCTTGCTGGGGATGTTCAACCGTGTGTGGGCAGAGGGCTCAATTCCAGCAGCATGGAAGACAGCAGTGGTCATCCCGATTGTAAAACCGGGCAAAGACCCTACTTCTCCTTCCAGTTATCGCCCAATCGCTCTGACTAGTTGTGTCTGTAAACTTATGGAACGGATGGTCAGTGAGCGGTTGGTGTGGGTGTTGGAATCACGGGGATTCTTATCTGTGTCCCAGTGTGGCTTTCGACGGTTTCGGTCAACTATCGATCATCTAGTTGCCCTTGAATCAGATGTGAGGGAGGCTTTTCGCCTGCGTCATCATCTGGTTCAGGTTTTCTTTGACTTGGAGAAGGCGTATGATACGACGTGGCGTTATGGGATTCTCCGTAATCTTTATAACTATGGCTTGAGGGGACAGATGCCACTGTTGCTTTCTGCTTACCTCTCAGGCCGTTCTTTTCGCGTTCGTGTCGGGGCGACTCTTTCCCGCCCGTTTGTCTTGGAGAATGGTGTGCCTCAAGGTGGTGTTCTTAGTGTCGTCTTGTTTGCTATAGGGATCAACCCCATTGCTCAGCAAGCTGCTGTTCCCCAGTCATTGTTTGTCGATGACTTCGGCCTGCGCTTTCGGGCAGCTCGCATGCAGACCTGCGAGCGGCAGCTACAGCTGGCAATTAACAAAGTCCAGACCTGGGCGGTAAGTAATGGTTTCCGGTTTTCTCCGGACAAGACTGTGTGCATCCACTTTTGCCGCCAACGAACACGGCACCCGGATCCTTGCCTGTACTTGGGGCAGGCACAAATTCCTGTTGTCCCACATGCACGTTTCCTGGGTCTGGTGTTCGATTCCAGGTTGTCTTGGCTTCCACACTTACGCCAGCTTAAAGACAAGGCTTTGCGGGCGCTTAACATCTTGCGGGTCCTGTCGGGCACTTCATGGGGTGCCGATCGCGCTGCCATGTTGCGCCTCTACCGAGCCCTTGTCCGCAGCAAACTTGATTATGCGTGTATGGTCTATGATTCGGCTAGTGACTCCACTCTCCAGATGTTGGACACAGTGCATCACAGTGGCCTGCGTGTGGCGACTGGGGCTTTTCGAACTTCTCCAGTGGTCAGCCTCTATGCTGAGGCCTCGGAGCCACCTTTGGCCATTCGTCGGCGACAGCTTGCCATTCAGTATGCTGTGCGTTTGCGTGCTGTGCAATCCAGTCCTGCTTGGTCCATGGTTTTTGGCCCAGACTTGCGAGTTGGTAGACGCAGGGTGGGTAAGGGTGATTTCCGCGATAGGCTCCAGCAGTCCTGTCACGAGATAGCCTTTGAAATGCCCTGCGTCTTGAGGCTTGAGAGAATGCCAGTTGCCCCTTGGCTTGTCCCAGGTGGCAGTTTCATTTTTGCTCTGGCGTCCCTCCCGAAGGGTTCCACTTTACCAGCAAGGTACTTACAGGAGTTCCGGCGGCTGAGTTCTCAGTACGCCGGTTATCAGCGCCTGTTTACTGATGGGTCGAAGTCCGACGTTGGCGTGGCGTGTGCTTGTGTGTGTAAGGGTGTAACGATTGCCCATCGCCTTCCATTAGGCTATTCTGTGTTCTCTGCAGAGCTTTTGGCTCTTGGTTTGGCGGTGGAATGGATCCTTGACCTTCAGGGCACGCATTTCATTGTCTTTAGTGATTCCATGAGTGCCCTGGAGTCCTTGGCGAATTACAATCCTCGGAACCCCTTGACAGAACGTGTCCAAGCTTTGCTTTCCCGCTTGCCTGGCCAGCGGAAAACCGTGTTTTTCTGCTGGATCCCGGGCCATGTTGGGATAGCAGGGAATGAACAAGCTGATTCTGCTGCGAAAGGGGCCCTTTCTGGCCCTCTCGGTAGGGATCTCAGCCTTGTTCCCTCAGATGCCTTTCCAACTCTGCGTCTGAGGTTACACGCTTTTTGGCAAACCTTGTGGGACAGACAAGACGGTAATAAGTTACGGACCATTAAAGGCACTGTCGAAGAGTGGCACTCGGCGTGTCGCCGCAGTCGCCGTGAGGAGGTTGTGTTGGCCCGTTTGCGGATTGGTCACACCCGGCTTACTCACTGTTTCCTTTTGCGGGGGGTTGACCCTCCTGAATGTTCTTGGTGTCGACGGCCACTTACGGTCCGGCACTTACTTGTTGATTGTCGCCATCTTGATGGTGTTCGTCGTCGGTTCCATCTTCCGCATGACATTGCGCGTCAATTGGGCGATAAGTCTGTCCTCCTGTCCGGTGTTTTTCAATTTTTGCAGGAGGTACAGATGTATGACAAGATTTAGATTAGGGGTTTGAATAACATCTCTGTAATGTGTGGTGCAGTGGCAACCCGGACCACTGCACTGTGACTGAGGTTGGCGCTAATGACCAAGTTGTCGACGCGCCATTAAGCCTCAATCCCCCCCCCCTCGCATATCTGAAAAATGATTTTGAAAACCATGTAGACAATGCCTGCAAAATATTTTAAGTTTCTGTTGGGGTTGAATCTCGCAATGAACTTGTTGAAATTTTTTATCATCACGTAGTGTCCGTCCAGAAGAAGCACGTCCATGTTATGCTTACTTTCAACTAAGGAACTCACGTGATAAACGGAAGGTTATTCCTTCTCGAAACCCAAAACAGATACCGAAATGTTGTTGACTTTTTCGAACGCTGATATCTAGAATAAAGGAACCGGATATTTATCGAACATACTGACAACTAACTCGTGGGCACGAGACAGGTAATGTTTCATATCCCAATCGTGTTGTGAAGATGGTTCGAGGTGTATACTAGCCAACAAGGACCACAGAAAACATCTATCATCCTCACTATGCACATTGACCAGTATAAGGGGTGCTAGTTTAAGCTTGTTGGGGAGTGCTATGTAACCATTTCCCACAAAAGGTCTGTAGATTCCAACGCATACTTCAGTGCACACACATTGCTTGACAACCCATCCACTTCCTTCTACGGCAAACTGATGAATACTATGTAGGATCTTGTTCAACATTTCCGAAAGAACCTCCTTACTCCCCATTCTGACCAGGTTGGAGTTAAAATAAGCTTTAATAGTTTCCATATTACCGTCGCATTTACGAAGAGAATGCATAATCTAATTTGAGCTTTTATATTTACCATAAGACGATGACATTGTTCTAAAGGATTCCAATATTTATCCTCGTATCGTTCCAACAAAATCAAGGGCTCGTAGTGCATTTCATCTGACGTAAAATCCCACTTGAAAGTCAAGAAGCAGCTGTTGAAAGAATCGTGCACGAGATGAAACCCGCCTAAATCCAAACTGAATGCCCTCACCTCGAATTCGGTATCGTCGGTCACCTCCGTCTTGTCTTTCAATTCGTGAATCGTATAAGACTAGGCCCAGTCGATTCTGGTATCTTCTTTTATAGGTACGACTAGAGATCTGACTTTGTTGACTACGAGTTTGAACTTTGCGAGTATTTCAGAAATTATTTCTTTCTTTAACAGAGGTTTGAGTTTAGGAATAGACAATTTACGACTTTTTTTGAAGACTGTCAAATTTCTTTGCACGTTGTTTAACAGTGCCTCTACACTTGTGCCTTTTATACACGAGCTGATTAGAGTACGGCACGCCACACGATTTACAGGTTAAGTTACATTTTCCTTCGTGACGCCTATCATGCCTCTGTTTATACATATGTATTGTTTCTGAACGTCTTTTTGCAGTATTCACACTAGAAAATCTCATTGTCGGACATTGGAAGATCACGTTTTTCATCTTCGTCAATCATCGTTGGTTCTTTTTTTAATATTCCGATGCAAAAATCGTCTCTTCGTTCATCAGAAGAAAATTAGACGAATGTGAAATCCTGGTCTGAACCACAGCTTGTTCCAAATTGGGGAAATTCTTCCAACAAGCTTCGCAGTGATATATACCCAGTTTTTTTTTCGGGTGTTATTATTTTTCCATCGCATCGGTCATAGTGTGCCAAAAATTCATCGTAGGAAGAAACGAGTCCTCCGCAATCTGGACAAGTAAAGTTTACCACGCAAGGCTTGTGCAAAAAAAAACTGCAAAAATACTCAAATAGGAGTAGGGTAAAGGGGCCCATCTTCAGGGGTTTTCCTGATGGGTTGCTCAAAATGGGTTGCTCTGCATTTTCGTTCTACTACTTGTGGGACATGGCCAACAAGTGTACCAACTTTCATTAATTTCCGATTTTGTCACATTGGAAATATGGACTTAAGCTGGAATTGTGAGTTTCATTTTTATCTTATAAGATGAGGAACTTCTTTCGACACGTATCTACAATGGTCTCTACAGACTACCAATTGTCGTTGAAAGCTGGTTCTTAGCTCATTGGAAAGATATACTTACAGGGATGTGCCCTTTACAGAAATTGAAATTTCAATAATTATTGGTTGTCCCGTTCCGAAGTTACAGGGCCTTGCACAATCCCGTTTCATTGTTTTTCATGGTTTTAAACATTGTTTTATGCAACAATGCTAATCATCAAACGCCAGAAGCAAGGCATAGAATGAAGATTAAATAAATGCTAACAATGCTGGAAAGCCAACAATCTGCCCCTAATTTCAGAACGTATCTTCATTAAGAATTGGTATTATTATAGTTTTTTGTCACTCTCCCATTTTAAAGCTAAAATGGCCGTTGCCCATTTGGCTTGCCATCATGTAAAGAACAAAGCCACTGAAATAGAGTTGCGGACAAACCAATTTCCAAAAGAAAGACTTGCACTGAATGATTGAGCGAAGGGAGAGAAATTCAGTGCGTTTGCATCAAGTACTGAAAACCAACTTGGTATTATCAAAGTACCACAAATTAGAAAACAAAAACGAACTCGTTTTATATTTAAGGTAAGATTGAAAAACAGCAAAGGAACACAAATAAACTTTCCTGTAAGGTTTTGTATACCACAGTGTTCCTCTTCTGTTTAGTCCACGTGAAACCTTACTGCTGTATTCAACCATTAGACACCTAAAAAAATTAAAACCATTTCCAACTTTCAAAATTATTTAAAGATTAATATAGTGCTTCACACTTCCCTACTATCTGGGCTAAATTTTTCAACAAGTCAAGTGGCCTCCTTTCCGTTCATCCTTTCCGTCATCATACATACACCGCTTTTCAAGATTTCGTTTTAAGACTTCAGGGCTGGTATTTTATTTTTATTTTCTATGACATTTCGAGGTTTGAAGGACTCGCACAAACTCTGAATTACTTAATCTGTAGGCATGTACTAAGCACACTAAGACTATTGTTTTTACGATTTCTCATCATTGTCATTTAGCTAAGCAGAATGAACCAATCTGACCTATCGAGTTCTAAAGTAAAAACTTTAAAAACATGAGAATATTCCAGTAAGGTTTCCCGTGGACTAAACAGAGCAAGAACCTTCTGCAACCTTACAGAAGGTATTCAAAACCTTAAGTATACGAAAACTAACAGTAAAGTTTGTGTGCCTTTGCTGTTTTCATTTCGGATCAGTTAAATCTTACCTTAAATATCAAACGAGTTGGTTTTTTATTTTCTAATTATGTAATGCTTTCAGGTATAAAGTGCTTCAGCATAGGCTAGCCATATGTAATAACTAGTAATACTATTCAAACGTACCCAATTAAAATTCGTGAATGGTGCTATTTTTAAAACATACAAGACATAGTTGAAACTGGCCCTTATGACAATAATAAACTGACTATTTCGTATAATTATTTTTTCAAAAATTAGTTTTACACCTTTCTACAGCCTTATGCAATTCTTTGTAAAGACACTCAAAGCTACCACATGAAAATGAAACCAAATCTACAGATGTCATCAGTCAAGAAGGTATACTACATGTTCGTAAACCTAAATCAGTGTTAAGACTCAACACTTGATTCAAACGAAGGCCAGAAAATATATCTATTCAGAGTTCACTGGAATGATCATGTGGAAGAGTTTAGTTTTAGAGCATTAGTTTGGTTAACTTATCTTGTGACCAAATACAAAATAATACAAAATGTTGAAGAACTGTTTTGACTGATGCCTACTTCCATATTCGTGTGGTATGGAGCATGGCAGGTGGAATACGAACGAATGAAAACTGTGTCTAAATGACCCATTACGTTTGCGGAGGGTTTTACTAAGGAAATTTACGAATCTGTACCAAACAATTCTGATTGATTTAGCCCACAAAATTAAAACCGACTTAGTGTCCTCCGAATTAATAAAGGAGGTCATCACAGTAATATTGCCCAGATATGTGTAGCACATAATCGGTATCAGAAGAATTTGCATACCGTTTCCCTAAACACTCATTATTACTACTTATTTCGAAATTGTCGGGATATAATGCCTTTACAGACTTTAGGAGAGGTGCTCGGAGTTGGATCTAAATTCATACTTAACGTATATAAAGCAGCAATGAGCGTGCCTTCCTCGTGTTTATTCATCGACTACAGGGCAAGCGCACCCGACAAAAGATATTCAGAACTATCAAATTCAAAATTTTGATAATTGTGTTTGTTCGAGCCAAGTGTCTACATTTATACAGAAAGTTTGAGACTGTTTTCCGGTGCTCACATAATTAGCTTCTAAAAGTGTAAAACCACTCATTAAAAAGACTTTGTTGGCCTGTAACAATTTACAAGTCATCGTGCGTCTGTGCGCTATAAATATTTAAAAGGAAATATTCCTCTAACCTCTTCTCAGAAAACAAAACTTAGAAAATATAAGAAAATCTTCCTTGCCATATTTAAAAAGAAAACCGTTCTAGATAAAAGAAGGCACTAAATATCTCTTAACTTCAATCCAGCAGCTTTTTCCCTTTACTAGCCCCCCTCCCCCTACTAGGAGCATTGGCCTCACCAATGCTATACATAGTGTCTGGATTATTTGGTGGAAACAATTTAACAAATAACAATGTATAAACGTATGGATCTTGTGCCAAGGAATGCTAACAAAGTATTGTAGGCTACTATCACAGTCAACAAAGTGACCTGTTAAATAAGTCTCACTATACTAGACCTTTGATTAGCCTAGACGAAGCCATGTGTCATGTACTCTCTAACAAACAGACGAACAATTACGAGAAAGCCAAGTTATACACACAAAATGTACAGTGTTATTTAGAAGTCAAGACAAAGTACAAAGACGAGCCTTTAAAGGTGCTCGTGTCGTCCTTCACAGGGACCCAGGTGGCCCCAAGCAGGGCAGCAGTGGTTGCAGCACTGGTGGTGGGCAGCCCCTCCCCTCCTACAGCTGTATCGACTACGGTAGCACCAGCGGTGCTTCCGTTGATGCCGGCACAAATAGTATCTGCTGTCAGTAGTTCCAAGGATGAAACTGGGCCTTACGTGGAAGAATATATCATCCATCGTCCTACCCTTACACCTAAACACTTTAATGTTCCTTTAAAATATAAGGGGAGAATCCACCATTTTTGTCACTACTGGCCGTGTTCAGTTCGATGACTTGGGACAGTTAATTGGTCAGGATGGTAAACCTATACAGGGTAGTAATTCGTTCAACTGGTTCATGATTGAGCAAATGAAAATGTTTCTTTTCGAAACAAATTCAAAAAGCAACCCGGTTGGGCCGAAATGAAAGAACTAATTCCTCCCAAACTTGTTTTAAGACGTTCAGGTGATTTAACACTCCCTCCTCCCCGCCTTCCTCTAACTATTAAGGAAAATTGGAAATTAACCAACAGTGAATATTATACATTAGCAATAACATAGTTCAGTAAGCCACTTTTATGCACTTACGTTTCGTCGGAGTGGTATGACCCGTATTTGACCCTACCCAGATCGCCCCAGATCACTTGCATAGTGCCTTAATCGCTATGACCACTCCTCCACTGGCATAAAGATTACTCACTGAACCCATTATTAAGGTCACAACCATGACCAGGACTCCATTCGATCGAAATCTGCTCGGCCATAGGCAAAAGGAAGACAAATCATACACTGCTGTCTTCCTTCTTCATTGCCTATGGCCGAGCAGATTTCAGTTGAATGGAGTCGTGATCACAGTTGTGACCTTAATAACGGGTTCAGTGAGTTATCTTTATGCCAGTGTAGGACGTGGCCATAGTGATTAAAGCGCTATGCAAGTGATCTGGGGTGAACTGGGTAGCTGGTTCGAACTCGGGTCATGCCACTCCGGCGAAACGTAAATGCATAAAGGTGGCTTACTGAACTACGTTATATCTAGGGTATAATTTTGGCTGTTGGCTAATTTCCAATTTTCCTTGATATTATTTACAGCAATTTATGTCTATTTATTTCTCCTCTCACTATGTCAGATTCTCCTTACGAAGAAGAATACGATAATGACCAACACCTCGGAGCGATGGGGGATAGGTGGTGGTAGCAGGAGAGTCGTCGGTTGTGTTTGGGCAAGTTCTACTAGGCCTTAGGCCGATGTTTTAAAAAGTATTTATTACGATGCAAAGTCTCCAGCTGGTTTTAGTGGAGCAAGGAAGGTCTATAAGGAGGAAAAGGCCATGCAGCCTCAAATTACCTTCGATGCTGTAAAACTGTGGCTTGCCACTCAGCTTACCTATACATTTGTTAAACCAGTTGTGCATAATTTGAACGAAACAGAGTTAGAGTTGGAGGAATAATCGATGTGTGGATTTCAGATCTAATCGACGTAACTAACCTAGCATCCTTTAATGACAATTTTAATTTGTTGCTTACTGTTAATGATGTATTCTCAATATATGCTTGGATAAACCCATCAAAAATGAAAGTGCAATTTCTGTATCTACCACTTCAGCCAAGAACTTACACGACCCCTCCGCCACCCTAACCACTTTTTTGGTCTGACAACGGTAAAGACTATCAAAATTTTAGTGTGCAACAAATGCTACGATGGTCCAATATCAAGCAATATAGCACACAGAAGTAAGACATCAAGGCGTGCATTAATGAACGTTTTGTGAGATCGATCCTTAATCGCATTTTTATTTGCCTATACGAGAACGATACTCAGACGTAAATCGACGTACTGCTGGATATTGTAAGGGCTAACAACAGATCTTACAATAGGAACATTAAAATTGGTCCAGTTGAGGTAAACAATCATACCAGGGGAAAGTTTTAGTAATTATGTATGGTGGTGAATAATGATCGAGTAAGAATGGCAGAAAAGACTCATATTTTTACGCGAAGGTGTACGCCTAACTGGACTGAAGATATAGTTTATATTAGTGGAAAAAATGATGTACATCCGATGCATACTCTTTTAAACCCATGGAATACTCAGGTGAAGCAATAATTGGTACTTTTTACAAATAGGAGCTTCAAAAAGTAGGCCTTCCTCAAATGTTTAAAATTGAAAAAGTTCTAAAGACTCGCAGGAGAAAGGGTTGTATTGAGTTTTCCTTTTAATGCCCAGGTTGCCCTACGTCGATGAACAGTTCGGTTATTGACATCGAGCGGATAAAATGGCTGACAAAATTTACATAATGCTACCCTCTAATTCGAGTATGGATTTTTTTCCACGAAATACGCTTAAAAAATATACTACACGTTCCGGCATTCCTTTGAATTTAACTCACAATTACGACATTGCTTTGGCTGAAATAACATTCCCTAACAATATTAGCCAAGATTCTGGAATAATCTTGAGGTCTGCCGACAAAGAAACGATAATATTGTATTTTACGTTTGCCGAAGGAAAAGAGTGCCTTTTACCTTATGGCTACTTAGAACCTGAAGACAGGAATTTTATTTTGCCTTGTACAAAGATACTAAGTGTTACGATAGCTTGATACATTTAATACAGGCGATATGCTTGACCATAAAAAAACTTAGAGGCAAACGACCCTGTGAAACCTAATCCAGACCCGTCCATACCGTAAAATGATGAAAGACGTAAAGTTGTAGTATATGTAATATTGTTTCCGATCATGCGTACGTTAGGTTGCATTTAGGACTTAAAGTAGCGGCTCGATTTAATTTTGATATATTTTTCAAAGGTCCTCCGGATGAAGAGGAGTTGACTGTTAAAACAATTAAAATTCTAAGTTCAGAAAAACACGAAATCTCCTATACAGACAATTTACGTGTACAAGAATAGTATTCAACCTCACTATTTTGGAGGGTCAACAGTTCAGTTTTTAAGAATTATTGTACCAGTACATTGGGGAAGTTGGTGAATTGTGTAGCATCAATTTTAATAGATTATGTTCTTTCACCTACAATCGGATTCTTTTCAACTCATAGAAATACTTGTATTCAGTGACGGAGGACGGCCTATAAAATTTGATCATAATGGAAGGGGCGTTTGCACCTTGCATTTAAGATGTTGGAAGCAACGGCATTAAAAGTCTATAAGTAACTCTCTCTCCCTGCCTCACGTTCATTTATTCACCATGGCACGTGGCTGCACTTACAACGAATATTACTTTTGGCTGGTGGTAACCGACACGTTTACTTCGGATGACACAATTACTTTGGATTACTTCAGATTGGATACTTTAAATTGAGTACTTTGGTTTGGTTTAGATTGGGTACTTTGGGTTACTTCAGATTGGGAAGCATTTGTGTAGCCTGGGGCATGTTGCCTTGCCATTTTCAAAATCTATAGGTGGCTTCTTGGGACGAACTGTCTTGAGTACTGGGGTTGGGATAAGCTCCAACATGTTGGGAGGCAGACGATTTGCGGATTCAGCTCATGATCAATTTAAGACAGCGTGTCATGGCATCATGAACGAAGTGGGTAGATGATTACAACAACACAGTAGTGGCTGTGGTAACAAGAGGAAGCAAAAATCAAGCGTAAAAGGAAGAGTTCTAGCAACAATAATACAGCAAAAAAAGAAAGATTTCCCAAAATTAGCACTGTGTTAGATTAAAAGGTATATAACCAATGTAACTGTGGTCTGAGCCCTCAGACTCGCAGTCGTTATGGCTTTCCTACACCCAAATACATGAGAGTCTGCAGTCCTTTCGCACCTTATTCTCTGTCAGTCCCGTTAAATTTTCTTTACAGAAAGCAGAAGAATGCAGACCCGAACCCACTATTAGACCCAACCATGTAATAGTCTTCATACTGCCTAGTTCTGAAGATTAATATACCGCCCGATTTCACTAACCTGTGTCCCATGCTGAATATTAAACGTATTATCCGTGATCATATTTTTGAATTTCTTTACATATATGATAAAATACCTCATGACCAATACGGATTTTTACCTGGTAGATCACCCACATTGCAGCTTCTAAACTGTATGAGTGGTTGGACCAGGTCCAGTTGATGTGATTTACATTGACTGCTTTAAAGCCTTTGACTCTGTTGTTCATTCCAAATTACTAGTGAATTGGAATCACGGTATTGCGTGTCCTATTCATAGTTGGATTGCTGATTTCTTAGCGGTAAGAATGCAAGTTGTCTGCATTCACTCCTAAAGCTCTCATGAAGTCCCAGTGACCACGGCGTTCACCAGGGCTCTGTATTGGGCCCTCTCCTTTTTCTCCTCATTATTTCTGAGCTAAAGTTCCTGAGGATTACCTAAATTCCTAAATTTGCTGATGTCATCAAAAATTTATAATACATAAGATATTCAGTTGGACCGAAATCCAATCCAGTCAACATCAAATTTGCTATGGGAATGGTTATCAAAATGGCAAAAACCGATCAACGCACTAAAATGTTTTACCCTTCCATTTGGCTGGATTGATGCTCCGGCCTCCTATTTTTTAAACGATAAAGTATTAGTTTGTCTTCAAAATACAATGGCCCTTAGGGTTCATCTGACATCAAAACTTGAAGTTCTCTTTTCATTATAGTGCGATTACAATCAGGGCGAATCATGTTAGCAACATGATCTGGTGCTGCTTCTTATCTGGTGATCGTTCTACATTAATTCGTGCCTTTACGGTGTACGTAAGGCCAATTGTTGAATACGTGAGTCAAGTCTGGTCTCCACATCTGATTTAGGATATTAATTTGTTGGCATCTGTTCAGCTGTCTTTTACCAAGCATCTCCTTGGTCTTAAACTTATGCCCTACAAACAACTACTAAGCATTCTGGGTCTTGAATCACTTGAACTAAGACGTCTCAAGGCGGACCTTTACCTTACTTTCACAGTACTACATGGTTTTGTCGACTTCAATGCAAACAAGTTGTTTTTGGCCAAAGGAAACAGCCACACTAGGGGGGGGGGGCACTATTTGAAACTAACACTGCTGGAGTGTAAGGCGTGACTTCTCACAATTTTTCTTCTCTAATAGTGTTTACCAAATTTCTTAGATGTTTTTAGATATTTTAGAAATTTTTTTTGTTGTATAATTCTTATATCCATATGACCCTGCGCACTGTAGTTGGATCTTATATGTTTTTGTTTCTTTCCTTTTGGGGGCAGGTATTAGCGGATGATTAACTCATCCCTTCCTGTTTTTTTCCTTTTTGCCGAGATTTAACAATAAAGTTTCTTCTTATTATTATTGTTATTATTACATAGATTTATCTCACACATTGATATACATGAAAGTAAAAGTTGTAAATGCCAACAATGGTGAAGACTATCGCTGCAGGTAGTGCTAACATAATGCCCACATATCTGTGGTTCTATTCTACGTTGCATAGGTGAACAAAGGCTTGAACGAAAAATTACCGACTGGCACGAACGACAATTACGCTTATAAGGCCTAGTTACAGAATTTAATGATCTACGTTCTTGACATTAACGATTGTCAGTTGGAATCATCAGATCGGGATACAGCCACCGTGAGATCCAATAGGATTCAGGCTAGTACAGAATTAGAACGTTTAGGGCATGTTAGTCACGAATTAGTGAACCCATATCGCCCTATTTTGAACAATACCGAATCAAGTTTAAGTTTGTGCCTCTACAGCAGAATTCCACAGTACTTGAATGCTGCCGGAGTGCAAGCCCAGTTGACTCCTACTAATGGACTTTTCGTAGCTGCTCTCTATGTACGTAAGGTTTACCCACTCCCCTTCTATGCTCGTCGCTCACGCAAAAACTTTGACTATTTTTAGTTCAAAATACCTATGCAGAATAACAACATTCAAAAGCCATATTCTAACTCAGGGTACGCGTAGCACTAGCATCGACAATGTGGTTAATGCCGAGGTTCCCTCCCGAGTCACGCTAGGACTAGTGAAACACACAGGCTGCTTTTACCGATGACCCGTTTTTTTACATCCTTTTAATTTGTCATCTTTGACGCTTTCCGTGGATGGTTTGATACATAATTCTAAATCTTTAACTTGTAACTTTCCTGGCAACAAATCCGTCAATGCATTCATGTCAATGTACGATGAAATAGGCATTCAGTATCACAACGTAACCAAGCGTATTACATGCGTGCAAGTCTTGCAGGCATGCTTTGTTTTGCTTTGATTTGACTGCCGATTTGAATTCAAACGATACCACTCACGTGTCTTTGGTTAATAATGGTATTGTTTGCTTAGAACTTTCATTTTCCCAAGATTTAGCACAAAATGTAAATGTAGTGTTTTTAGCTGAAATGGAAGCTTTGATGGATAGGAAACCTGCTTTTGACCAAATAATGAACACGCCACAAATATACGACATTTTAAATTCTCGTTGTGATTCGTTTCTTGGTTTTTCCCATTGAACTCCAATCAGGAGAAGGTTGAAGCGATATTAACTTGGATAAATGTAATAAGGCTGGTTTGTGCTGGGTCTTTCTATGTGACTGCGAATATATGATTCAATAAGATTGTGCCCCTTAACCAACTCCTTGCTTTTACACTTAAGGAAACGATGTGGTGAAAAGTGGTTTCATAACAATGAAATATTACAGCGCATTGAGTCAAAAACGTGTAGACACTTTTGTATTTTTTATATTGTTCAGAGATGTAAAGGGTATTCCTCTATTGATACTGTTTAATTTAAAAAAAAATCTAAAACTGATTGTGATAAGTATGTATTTTATTATGTGAATAATGTGGCTAGTTCACCGTGTTGTGCATAGATGTCGCTACTCTACAAATTGTCCCGCGTTCAAGACATCAGCTGGGCTACGTGTTGACATTTGACTGCCGCACGTAGGCTTAAAAACGTGCTGGTACTCTCCAACAGCGGGGGTTACGTAGCAAATTTTGAAGTGTTTGTAACTAATTTTGTTCTTTCAATTCAGGCATGTAAAGAGTTCTACATTTATTTGTGCTGCAGTTTATCGCCACGCAACCCATATGTCTTTTGTTGTAGCCTACTTGCCATTTTGCTATCTTTCTATTTTGCTTTTTTCGTTACGTGGATCGTGTATATCTGCATATATTTTTTTGGTATGATTATCTAATCATGGTCATGCGTTCGCCTATCCTTACTAGGCGAAATAAGGGGTCTACCTCGGAGGATCAGCTGCCATTAAAACCTGTTAACATCACTGGAAAATCCGATGGGGAAATGGCAATGCGTCAAGCGCATGTGATGGTAGAATTGGAGGGAAGCAATATTCTGGAGCAGGTAGCGGTAAAGATGTAGATTTAAGAATGAATACTGACGATAGTAATGTCATGGGTTTGTTACGTGAGGTTTTGGAAATGAAGAAACCAATATAAGGTACGTTAGATTCCTTAAAAATGAACAGGCCGATCAAAAAGAAAAACTAGAAAGCATACTAGTCAAAGTTGATAAACATGAAACATTGCATGATGACGTCATAGATTTAAGAAAAAAACCTCAACTGCTGCCTTAAAACGTGACGTTAACTTCGCATTTCACAAACTAGGCAACCTTGAATATCGATTACATCGAAACAATTTGCTTTTTGATGGGGTGGCCGAGGAGGAAAATGAAACACGGGAGGTTTCTGAGGATAAAGTTGTTGATGCACTAAAACGCAAAATGCAACATACAAGAATACCTAGCCATTAAACGTGCCCATAGAGTAGGTCGTAAGCAACCAGGTAAAATTAGGCCAATTGTAGCCAAATTTGCATTTTTCAAGGACAGGGAATCAATATTGCGTTAAAAAAAGTTACAACACGGGTAAAAAATACATATTACTGAAGATTTTCTCAAGAAATCCGAGATATCAGGAGGCGTTTATGGGAATTAACGGAAGAAGATAGAGAAAGAAATATTAAAACTTTCCTAGTTTTTAACAAAATTAAAGTAAATGGTACCCTTTACAAGTTAAATGATGACTGGAGTGATTTGGTAAAGGTACACAGCCAAGACTGAAATATTGTCAAGGTAAAACATGTTTATTGTAAAAATAGTCTCCAACACGTTATAACCAACAAAACCACTGTTTTCACTAAGCTTGTTGATGATGCTAGTGCTGAAGTATTTCCTGAATGGAATGATATTTTATGATTGAAGGGATTGGAGGGACTTTTAGAAGGTTTTTTTCAAAATGTAACAAGGATTGCAAAAGATTTTGTTGACTTTAGGGATATTTTGAACCGGGTGAATTTGATTTCGTTGGCATTTTTTATCTGAAACGTGGTTAAAATAAAACCATTGTAATGGTGAATTCTAACTACACGGTTATCAAGTATATAGAAACGACTGGCCCACTAGAGCTGGTGGTGTACTATTAATGGTTAAAGATTACTTAAAACCAGTTAAGCTACCCCTGCCAACAGATCTTGAAATTGTTGCAGGGCAACTGCAATTAATAAACTGAAAATTAACAATTCTTGTTGTATACTTGCCACCCCTACTAAATCATGAAATAATAGACAAATTTGATTATTTGCTTAACGAACTAAACTCAGTCAGCAGACCACAAGATAAAATATTAATAATGGGAGATTTTAATACAACTGATTACATTCCTCATCAGCTTAATAAAAACTACACTCACTGTTTTTAACACAAAAATTAGTTTCAACTATTTCAGCCAATGGATGTAACAAGCATGTTACTTTCACATTTGTAATGAGCATTTCCTTGATCAGATTTGCTGTAACTCAACTTTTGATATTGTCATTGGTGATAAATCCCACCCCTCCGTTCATGATGCAATTATTTTTTCACTACCTCTTAAATCTGTTGTACGCCCCATAACAATATCTCTGTTGATTTCAATTTTCAAAAAAACATACTGGCCTACTTGTATAGTTAAATTTAGTCAAGTTAATTGGTCGAAATTGCTCTCACAGAAGCATGTTGATGTAAACTGGACAGCTTTTTACGAAGCTTTAAATGAAGTAATTTCTTCTACTGTGCCAAAAAAACAAAGAAGGAAAAAACCTTTCCCTATTTATTTTTACCAAGACGCTGTGACATTTTAAAACAAAAAACCATTTTAAGACAGAAATATCTTAAAAGTAAACACATAAACGAATATGCCAATTACTCAGCTGTGCACAAACAAGTAAAACAACGAATTTCTAACAGTAGGAAAACTTACTTAAAAAACATGTATGCTAGCCAAAAAAATAAAAATAATCCCAAATCATTTTGGAGATGTATAAAAAAAATCTGCGTTTAAATAAAAAAAATATTTCAAATATAAATAATAGTGGAAATAGTCTAGTTGATGTCGCAAATCAGATAAATGAATTTGCTGATTATTTTCATAGCGTTTATACAAATCTCAACTCTGGCATAATCACTGACACCATCTTACATGACACTTTCGAAGTTAATACCATGTGCTTCAGTAATTTAAACTTAACCAGACAAGAAATATACATGCAAATGCTAGCTTGTGATGCAGATAAAGCAACATGCCCCCAATATTTTTCAAAAATTGTGCTTGGGAGTTATTCCTTTCACTTCACAAATTATTTAATGATTCCTTAACTGTTGGAATCTTTCCATCTTGCCTTAAAATCACTAACGTTACATCCATTTTCAAAAAAGGTAACCACAAATCAGTTAAAAACTACCGACCGATTTAGCTATTATCATATTTGTCGAAGTTGTTTGAAAAACTCGTGCAAAAACAAATACAAACATACTAAAAAGTATATTTTTGATGCTCAGCATGGCTTCTGTGAGGGCAAATCCACCACCACCAATTTATGTACTTTCTGGGACTACGTCATTCAAGCTTTAGATGATGGATAGCAAGTTGATGCTATCTGTACTGACTTTGCTAAAGCTTTTGATACAGTAACCACGACTTCCTTATTTATAAATTAGGTAAACTGGATTTTCATGGTTCAATTCTTAATTGGTGTAAATCCTACTTAAACAACAGACTTCAGAGAGTAATTTTAAATGGTTATATTTCACAGACTATGCCAGTTAGATCTGATTTACCTCAAGGCTCTGCTCTAGGACCGCTGCTCTTAAAGAGATTCTGCTCTTAAAGAAACCTTAACCTTCTTACCTATAGTTACACATTAAACTATATCGAGTTAACACATTAATGACCTAGGAATTGTTTTACAGTCTAACTGTCTTTTCAATCAGCACATCACTGCTATAGCGTATAAAGCCTTCAAAATGCTTGGATTTTTGAAAAGGTCTCTATTATGTTACAGATTCTAAAACTATTATTACTATTTTTAATGTTGTTGTGCGTAGCATATTAACTTATGGGTCCATTGTGTGGGATCCCTCCCAGATCTATTTGATAAATGAAATAGAGCGAGTGCAGCGAAATTTTGTTAGGTATGTTTGTTTCAAAAATGGCACAAATCTCGATAATTACACATACGAAGAGCTACGCAATAATTTTCAAATTCCAACTTTACAGCATTTTCGAAAATCGTTAGGCCTCAACTTCCTATACAATTTATTGCATAATAAAGTCCGTTGCACTCAACCTTTAAGACAACTTTATATTCATGTCCCCTCAGTTGTCACTAGGACCAAAAAATATTTTGGAATTCCAAATACTAGAATTGATTACAAAAAAGACTAGCACTATTCTCTACACAATCTTTGCAACAAACATAACATTAATCCATTTACATCATTTTCCAACTTCAAAGCTGCCTTAACAAAGATGAGTTACAATTATAATACTAGGGTAGTCTACCCAAAATTCATGTCAGTTTTTATCTAAAATGTTCACTTCAATGTTTTGCCACCTTCCCTCAAGATTCAATTATGAGGTTTTGTACCTGTTGAATCAATACTGCAAAAATAAATAAATAAATAAAATAAATTAATACTTGTAATGTTGTTTATGATCTCTTTTTTCTTTTTCCCTTCAGTTTCTGTCAAGTGGTTTTCTTGTGTGATAGATAAAGCCGCGCGTACGGTACTCGACAATTTCTATACTTTCACGTGAGATCCTTTCACAATAGATATACGTGACATTCATCAATGTACATTTGCCTCTGACATTACTATGTAACCATCTCAAACATTTGGTCACATGCCCAGTTAGCTGGCAAACTTCGACACTCGTGATGAGGGGGGGGGATTGAGGCTTAATGGCGCGATAGCCTTTGAAATGCCCACCGTCTTGAGGCTTGGGGGATGCCAGTGGCCCCTTGGCTTGTCCCAAGTGGCATTTTCATTTTCGCTCTGGCGTCCCTCCCGAAGGGTTCCAATCTACCAGCAAGGTACTTACAGGAGTTCCGGCGGCTGTGTTTCCAGTACGCCGGTTATCAGCGGCTGTTTACTGATGGGTCGAAGTCAGACGCTGGCGTGGCTTGTGCTTGTGTTTGTAAGGGAGTGACGGTTGCCCATCGCCTTCCATCAGGCTATTCTGTGTTTTCTGCAGAGCTTTTGGCTCTCGGTTTGGCGGTGTAATGGATCCTTGGCCTTCAGGGCACGCATTTCATTATCTTTAGCGATTCCATAAGTGCCCTGGAGTCCTTGGCGAATTACAATCCTCGGAACCCCTTGACACAACGTGTCCAAGCTTTGCTTTCCCGCTTGCCTGGCCAGCGGAAAACCGTGCTTTTCTGCTGGATCCCGGGCCATGTTGGGATAGGTGGAAATGAGCAAGCAGATTCTGCAGCAAAAGGGGCCCTTTCTGGCCCTCTCGGAAGGGATCTCAGCCTTGTTCCCTCGGACTCGTGATGAATTCATACATCATTCTATGGATGTGCATGCATCAACCTCTTCATCCCCACCATCGTCATATAGTGCCATCACGACCGCTCAACCACTATGACCACATTCACCTCCATTCTGTGAAGATGTATCAGCATTCAAATGTTTCTTTAGACGATACATTTACACGATTGATACAGATACAGGTGATGTGGGCGAGTATTTAACGAATATGAGAACACATCTATCGGCTTTATTCGAAACTCTTCACCGTGAATTAGGTCAGTTTAAGTTTTTACTATGTGTCAGCATAACTTTTGGAAAAAATAAGATTTGACGGTGAGATTGCAAATATTCCCATATATCTGTACAGTACTACGCGTTCAATATTCACATTCGACTATTTAATAAATGAACAGTGTCATTGAAAAAATCATGGAATAATTAGCTTATTTTCAAAAGCACGGATCAGAATGCATCGTTTAACGTAGTGAGAGGAGTGATGTGCATGTTGGTAGATACATATTGTTGAGTGGTACTTGCGGTATGAAACTATTAGATAACCTTTTGACCAATAAAAGAGCAGTTGTAAACGTTAAATGTACTGCCAATAAGTGTTTCGTTATTCAGTCCTCGTTGGACTCCATGCTAATCATAAAACTCATCCTGGTAGACTGAGTCAATATGCCAAATACAAAGGAGAACTGAATCTGAGGGGACTTTCGTATCCAACTCCGATTAGTAAGATCGAGACTCTAAATAACCTAGTAATATTTTTATATGGCTACGAGGACAAAAATGTGTTTCCTATTTGTTTGAGTAAACATGAGAAGTGCCCAGAAACTAAACTTTTACTCGTAAATGGAAAGCATTACTGTTGGATTAAGAATATCAACAGACTGGTTCCTACATACAGTAATATGTATGTGTGTCATTATTGTATGTCTCATTGTCATACTAAGGATGATTTAGGCGTTCACCTTGAGTTGTGTAGAAATTTTAATCCTCAACATGAAAAAATGCCCGAGACAAATCTATTTATGCAATTGAATAGGTACAATCGTCAACTGGCATGTCCTTACATTATGTACGCCGATTTTGAGTGCTCATGAGCACAATTCAGTGCATGTATTCCTGACCATTACACATTAATTTACCTTAAAACCAGTTTACGTAAACCATGTGGCTATTCTCTCATGATCACGATGGGACTGTTTTTAAAAGTCACGTGTATAAACTGGGGCATAAACTGTCTCTAATAGTTTACGCAGAGACTCAGGTCTAAGAATGTTCCGTTAGTGTTCAACTCGGCTTGGTTGTTTGACTTATGCAAAGCTACTCATTGTCACATTTCTGAAAAGAAAGTATTATGTAATAATATTAAAGTGTGTGATCATTGCCATTTGACTGGAAAGTACAGGGGTGCAGCTCACGTAAAGTGTAATATCCAATACAAATTTAAGGACTAGTTTCCAATATTCATGTATAATTTGAAAATTTATATTACGGACATATAATGGTAGACATAACATCTCAGTTATTCCACAAAATAGCAAAATGTTCATTGCCCTACAAGTTGGATATTTTAGATATTTGGATAGTTTTCAATTTTTGTCTGTTCACTAAGTAGTTTGGTCGACACTCTGACCGACTTTCCTATCATGAGAGAGATATTTCCCCAAACTCGTGCCTTGCTTACACGAAAAGTTGCTTATCCATACACTTATTAGTTTTTGTTTGAACGGTTTAATGAGATCGTTTCACCTCCAAAAGATGAGTTTTTTTTAGATATAACACAATTGCAAATAACCGACGTGTGAGATGAACAAAGTGTGTAACGTTTGGAGAATATCACGACCTGTGCGTCTTTGCAGCTTCCGCTTTGTTGGAGGATATTTTTGAACAATTTAGAAAACTTGGCCAACAACATTACAAGCTCGATCCAGCTCATTTCTTCGCTACCTGGTCTGTCATGAGAATCTTCATTACGTATGACCTGTTAACATCTTGAATTGTTACAAAATGTGGATATGTACAATTTCATGACGTCATCTTTACGTGGAGGTGTGTTTGTTTAATCTCCAAATGGTACAACAAACCTTTAGTACCCGATTGTTACAAACCTTACAGTGACACTAGTTATCTCATGCATCTCGACACAAATAATCTCTATGGCTTTTGTTTATGTCAGCCATTGTCTTATTCAAACTTTGTATGGATGAGTGGTTTAGCTCGAAAATCTAGACTTAACTTGCTTAACAATTCTATGCCAGCTCCAGGTTTACATTGATTATCCCGATGTCTTGCACGACGAGGACAGTGACTACACTCTAGCTCTGAAACATACATTAATCACGGAAGAAATATTTTCCATTCAATAAGGAAAAGTTTGCTAGACAAAAATCTTGTAATTCGGGTATTATTAGTACATCACGTGATGAAACATGAACGGTACATTTGCTATTATAAGATCTTGGAGTTTTACGTGAGAACGTTAACTCTGGAATATAATTTATCGAAAAGACTTGGTTGGTGCTGCACCTAAATTTTAACACAGAAAGACATACAGAAGCAAAAAACGAATTTGAGCATAGTTTCAACAAACTAGCAAATAATGCGATATAGTTTGAAAATGTAAAAGGTGTTATATAAATGTAAAACTGACTAATACTGAAAAAAGCATTGAAATTGATGAGCGAATAAAATATGGAATATTTTGACATATTCTCGGATAGCTTAATGATCTTTAAATTGCATCGAACATCTGTACTCCTCAATAAACCTATATTCTGCAGTACTGTTGTGCTAGAGTTGAGTAAGTTAGTTATGTACTCATTTCATTACGAAGTAATGTTGGAAAGTATGGAACTGAAAAGTATGGAACTGTTATTGCCTGATACTGATAGTTTTATCTGTGAAATAAAGACTGAAAATATTTATGATGATGTTTCTCAGTCGTTGCACCTTTATGACACAAGATAGTACCCTCGTGATCACCAGTTGTATTTCGTAGATAATAGGCTTCGACCAGGTGCGTTTAAGAATGAGCTTTGCGGGAAAGCCATACAAAGTTTTGAAGGGTTTAAAAATAAAATATATTGTTACACTTGCACTAACGAGTCTGTTAAGAAGGTTGGAAAAGGTGTTCAAAAGTGTGTTTTACGTGATGTTGTAACCACTGATCATTATCTTCAATGTTTGGACGAACACAGATACTTTTTCCATTGAGCAGAGAAACATTAGATCATATTTACCTGAAGTGTTCAGTATGTTACAGAATATACTGCCTCTTACAGCTGCTAATTCCAAAAAAATGAGCATGGAATACAGGGATAGATTCTCTTAGTTACGGGCATTACAAATTAAGGCATAAAATTGATGAATAAAAAAAAGTTTTGTGTGTTTTCTTAATTATGTATTGCTTTAAGCATGATTGTTTAAATAAAATAGTAATTTTTTTTCACTTTAACTAATGTATACAAGTAAGGAGAGATAGATCACTAAACAGTGTTGCAGCTAACATTTTATAGAGAAGTATGTCTATAGCAAGTATTGAAGCTAACAATGTATTTAAAGGTAATCATGGATACATGATGTACATGAAGTTGTTGGTCGATCCGAGACGATGTCATTTATAACTATAGTTCTTCTAGCAATGGAATTGACAATCTTATTTAACAGCAAACAATAGTCATCATTGTGTTTTGGCAGAAAACAGTTGCGAATACGACACTGCCACACTGAATTGTAAAGAGGAAATTTTTATAGTACACGAATTTGTCTTACATTTTAAGTGTGATCCTGGAACTGTATATGCTCGTCTTGTGAAAAAAAACACACAGCTCGAATTTAGTTATGATACATTCGAAATTCTGTACATTCATATGACTTAAATCTCACAGATGAATATATGGAATGATCTATCAGCTGTGGAATAGACTTTCCTTTTATTTTTAAAACCTTCTTGTTTTATGTTTTTTTTTTATTTTGTCTTTGGTGCTCTTGTGTAAAAACAGGTTGTATTTCTTTTTTCACCATGCAAGAAAGGGTATTAAAAGCGATAGGCTGCCCTGCACTCCTCGTCTGAATCGAGTTTATTCGTGAAGTCATTGGAATGTTATATCAGGATTGAAGGTTAGAAGAGATTTCACAGTTGCATAGTTGTTTCCTGCCACAATCTAGTTTTCCGTAAATGTAAATTTAAATGGATAAAAACGTTTAGCTCGCCTACAGTGCTCCCAAAGAGGTAGATCTGGAACTAACAAATGAACTGAAAGTGAAGTTTAGTGGGTTGTCATACATCCCAGTCAATGTCAATGCCAGTCAGAGAGCGATTGTGGTCTGGTTGAAAAGCAATGTCAACTAATGGGTAAAAGTCAAGTTATTTTCAGCCTAACCTTCTAACTAGACTGTTTAGATGAGAAAAAGGGAGGAATACCATGTTATTATTTGGAATAAACTTAAAGGAACACGTATATTGCTACCCTGTAATTCATATTCAGAACAATTACACTACGTGCAAAAAATAAGAAATAATAAAAAATATTACAGTTTGGACCCTGATTTACTGACGCAAAATGAACACTAAAACAATACATTTATTTTTTTATTTTAAACGTACTTTAAAGACGAAACGAAACTGAAGCCTACCACATACTTAGCTAATACCATCTATCAATGATAATCCCTAGATTGATGCCATTCAACATGATGTCCACGTAAAATGTCGTATGGGCTTGGCCACTTTTCCATCCCATATTGCATCTTTACCGAATGTGACATCATCCAAGATTGCAGCGTTACACCTTCCAGCCTGTGGAGGTCATTTTTGATACCAATTATATTTGTTTAAAAGCACTTTCAATATAAGTTTACCAGCCGAAACAGCATACCACTTTATTTACAAAGTAACTTTTATTGTCTATAGACTTTTACCAAACGAATGTTTATGCTTTTTAATTAGGTGGAGAAATGTATTATGAACGTCCAACATTTTTCATTTTTACATGCTTACGTTGTGAAGGGCATGGAAATGTTGACACGAACGGTGTTTGTAGTTCAAATATGCATCCCTTAATTTAAAAGTTATTCTGCCACCATGAATCTCGTTCGATATCTAGACACACTCTAGTGTGCCGCCGCCAAGGAACAGTAGATCATCCCATTGTAGACTTCCGATAGTTAAAAAATTGATTGTAATGATAAAAAGGTGGCTCACTAGCAGACATGTGTGTGTTATACTGTAAGCAACTGAAAGAATATTTTGGCATGTTGAGGATAAATCCCAATGCAACGAAAATATTTCAAATTGTGGAAAATGTAAGGGGAAGAGATTAAGAAAAACTAAAATTTAAAGGATGAGTGTCTACTAATCATAGAGAAAAAGATGCGTCAATAACGTTGTTTTTATGTTACTGCATAGCTAGCTAGCTGGTAGCTAATACGATTTTTCTCATGTTAAATCCAATAGACTTTTTGCTCACAGCTAGCGCAACCTAGTGTACCCTACCTCCTTTTCTGGTTGATGGTGTTTACCTAACTTCTAATACAGCCAAAGCCGAACTTTTAAATTCAACTTTTCTCTCCAATGTTGTTACAGATAACGACGTTATCCCCCATTTAACTGTGCGAGTCAGAGTGGTTGTAGTGTGGATCCTTGCAGCGTTGACGCAGGTGGCGTATCCGGCACCATAATAACAGGGGATTGTAAAAATGTTATCTTTACTGTTGAACAGGTGGTTCAGGTATTGTCTTCCATTAAGCCCAGCCATGCAGTTGGTCCAGACGGCTTCTCTGCATATTTTTACAAGCAGCTCATCCACGAAATTTCTCCTGCGTTAACCTTCATCTTTAATCTGTCCATGTCTACGGGTTCTGTTCCTTCTATGTGGAGAACTGCTAACGTCATCCCGATTTATAAAAAGGGTGATTCTTCAAACCCTGCCAACTATCGGCCAATCGCACTTACAGTTGTTCCATGCAAGATCATGGAAACCCTTATCCGTCAATCCTTAATTAAATTTCTTGAGGAGCGGAAGTTACTCGGTGGTTACCAGTTTGGTTTTCTGCCTGGCAGGTCTGTAGTGATGCAACTTTTGTTAGTGCTTGACGTTTGGACTTCTGCGACCGACCTAGGCATCCCAACCGATGTCATCTATTTTGATTTCATGAAAGCCTTCGAATCTGTTGTTCACTCAAAACTTCTACACAAACTAACGCTGCTGTCTGTTGGTGGAAATTTACTTGCTTGGCTTGCAGACTTCCTCTCAGGTCGCAGGCAGAGTGTGGTGGTTGAATCCTCCAGCTCCAAATTTGCTCGGGTGGGTAGCGGGGTGCCACAGGGATCCGTCCTCGGTCAGCTACTTTTCGTTATTTATCTGAATGACTTGTCGCCATTTTGTGCTGATGGTGCAATGCCGTGCTTCAAATTTGCGGACGATCTTAAAATTTATGCAACTATCCATTGTTTCAACGATGGTTACCTTTTAAATTCAGATGTCAGCTTTATCCAACGATGGTCGGAGCTGTGGCAACTCCCTCTGTCCAGAGAAAAATGTGGTGTATTTCATGTAGGCTCTGCAAATCCACATTTGAAGTATACTCTGGCATCATCCGATCTTTCAGTCTTGGATACTGTTAAGGACCTGGGTATCTGGTATTCTGCAGATCTAAAATCTTCATTACATTGCCCCAAAATTTTGGCCTAGGCCTACCGTCGCCCGGCCCTGGTTAGGCGGTGTTTCATGAAGTCTCAGGTTTCTACCTTAGTTCGGGCGTTTAAGGTTTACGTTCGTCCTCTGCTTGAATAACCAAGTCCTGTATGGTCACCGTATCTCCTACACCACATTGACTGCCTGGAAGCTGTTCAACGTCAGTTCACAAAACGTGTAACTAACCTTAGAGATCACCCTCCTGCTGGTCGTCTATCTAGATTGGGACTTCAGCCACTCGAGTTACGTAGGATTTGGGCCGACCTTGCACTGACTTTTCGAATTGTACGGGGAGAGTTGCCAATCGACCTTCCCTTTTTCGATATTTCTTCAGCTTCTCAGACAAGGGGCCACTCTTAAAAATTGCAGGTCTCCGAATCGCGAACAGACTGCCGGAGGCATTTTATGCTCTACGTGTAGTCAAGATCTGGAACTTGCTTACGGAGTGTGCTGTATCTGCCACCTCGGTCACTGCCTTTCTGAGGATCATTTGCAAATTACCACTTGACAATTTTCTAAGGCGGACGTATTAAACAGTTTTTACTTAATTTTATTCTCACTTTTGGGTGCGGCGTAAGCGGCCTTGCGCCCTGCTGTTAACCTTGCTTACCAGCAAAAGTTATTATTATTATTATTATTATAAAATTGAGAAGGCCTACGTAGCTGAACTTTGGCACACGGATGAATGGTGATCTGAGCATGGTCCTTTTGTTTGTTTGGGGGTTGTAGGGGTCAGGACAAATACGCGGGAGGGTTTGAAATTCGTCGCCAGGGAATTTAAATTTCGTTTCTTTTTCAAGTTGCAACCAAAGATTTCAAGCAACTATGTCTTGAACAACCAACACTGGTGCTCAGATGATTGTAAAAGTCTGGACGAACTGCCACCTGCCACCATCTAGTTTTCCGTAAATGTAAATTTAAATGGATAAAAACGTTTAGCTCGCCTACAGTGCTCCCGAAGAGGTAGATCTGGAACTAACAAATGAACTGAAAGTGAAGTTTAGTGGGTTGTCATACATCCCGGTCAATGTCAATGCCAGTCAGAGAGCGATTGTGGTCTGGTTGAAAAGCAATGTCAACTAATGGGTAAAAGTCAAGTTATTTTCAGCCTAACCTTCTAACTAGACTGTTTAGATGAGAAAAAGGGAGGAATACCATGTTATTATTTGGAATAAACTTAAAGGAACACGTACATTGCTACCCGTAATTAATATTCAGAACAATTACACTACGTGCAAAAAAATAAGAAATAATAAGAAATATTACATTTTGGACCCTGATTTACTGACACAAAATGAACACTAAAACAATACATTAATTTTTTTATTTTAAACATACTTTAAAGACGAAACAAAACTGAAGCCTACCACATACTTAGCTAATACCATCTATCAATGATAATCCCTAGATTGATGCCATTCAAAATGATGTCCACGTAAAATGTCGTATAGGCTTGGCCATTTTTCCATCCCATATTGCATCTTTATCGAATGTGACATCATCCAAGAAAGCAGCGTTACACCTTCCAGCCTGTGGAGGTCATTTTTTATACAAATTATATTTGTTTAAAAGCACTTTCAATATAAGTTTACCAGCCGAAACAGCATACCACTTTATTTACAAAGTAACTTTTATTATCTATAGACTTTTACCAAACGAATGTTTATGCTTTTTAATTAGGTGGAGAAATGTATTATGAACGGCCAACATTTTTCATTTTTACATGCTTACGTTGTGAAGCGCATGGAAATGTTGACACGAACGGTGTTTGTAGTTCAAATATGCATCCCTTAAATTAAAAGTTATTCTGCCACCATGAATTTCGTTCGATATCTAGACACACTCTAGTGTGCCACCGCCAAGGAACAGTAGATCATCCCATTGTAGACTTCCGATAGTTAAAAAAGTGATTGTAATGATAAAAAGGTGGCTCACTAGCAGACATGTGTCTGTTAACTGTAAGCAACTAAAAGAATATTTTGGCATGTTGAGGATAAATCCCAATGCGACGGAAATATTTCAAATTGTGGAAAATGTAAGGAGAAAAGATTAAGAAAAACTAAAATTTAAAGGATGAGTGTCCACTAATCATAGAGAAAAAGATGCGTCAATAACGTTGTTTTTATGTTACTGCCTAGCTAGCTAGCTGGTAACTAATACGATTTTTCCCATGTTAAATTCAATAGACTTTTTGCTCACAGCTAGCACAAAATTAAGAAGGCCTACCTAGCTGAACTTTGGCACACGGATGAATGGTGATCTGAGCATGGTCCTTTTGTTGGTTTGGGGGTTATAGGGGTCATGACAAATACGTGGGAGGGTTTTGAAATTCGTCGCCAGGGAATTTAAATTTCGTTTCTTTTCCAAGTTGCAACCAAAGATTTCAAGCAACTATGTCTTGAACAACCAACACTGGTGCTTAGATGATTGTAAAAGTCTCGACGAACTAAAAGCTAAACTGCAACGAAGGACAAAATAAAAAACATTAATGTTGTCTTGGACTGCGTAAGAATAAAGGGATGCACTTTAGATGATGGTCAAGCAACAATATGAGCATCCATGACCAAGCGTGTTTTTTGCTAAAAACCCCAAAATAAAATGCTTCGCGTTCTGTTGTTTTAGTAACGTGGTTTTCTGCATGACTAAATGTGAACGAAGAAAAAAAACGAAAAAAATCTCAATTTTGCTGATGTAATGGCTAATTATTTACAGTTATGAAATGTCTACTAAAAAGGTCTAGCGAAATATAAGATGGTGTGCTGGCTTTTGGCATGTTCACAGTCCTAAGTTACATATCAACTGAAAGCAACTAAAAGCGTAGATTATCATGTCGAGAATAAATCCTAATGCTGCCGAAATCTTGAAAAAGTAAGGGGAAGGTACAAGTATAAACAAAACAACTAAAGGGCATGAGCTGATTGAGTGAGCGAAGCGAACGAATTCAGCGATTGTTGCCAGTGTCTGCAAAAATGGGATTGAAGAAACGTAAGCATGTGAAGAATGCTCGTACAATAAACTAAGCCATGTCAATTTGGCTAATCTCTCGGCTAATTGGCAATGGTTAATTTGAAAATTATCAATGTGAAAATTTATAGATATCAAATTACTCCAGAAAAAGGGTACAGATGAAGATAAGACAGTGTAACCTTTTGTACGCTCACAGTCCTATGAAAGTTGTGATATCCACCCAAAACCAATACTGGTAGAAAATCCCTCCAAGTTTCCAAAAACAATCGGCCTTTGAAGGTAGTGATATCTTTCCACCAGGGAAAGGACACCAAGGTTAATCCTATTAGCCAAGTTAATCGCACCTCATAATACTTTGGACGTTAAATGAAAACTTGAAGATTGCTACCGCTGGTATCAATCTTCTAGTTTTCATTTAACTTTCGAACTATTAGTATGTGCGATTAACTTGGCTAATAGAATTAACCTTGGCGGCCTTTCCCTGGTGGAATGATATCACTACCTTCAAAGGCCGATCATTTTTGGAAACTTGGAGGGTTTTTCTACCAGTTTTGGTTTTGGGTGGATATTTGGTTTACAGAACACTTCTTTTAATGTTTTCGAGAATATATTTTAATTCATGGCTCATTTCTTTAAAATTGCTTACTCGTTTATGTAATGTGCTAATTTTCGGAGTAAGTCATCCACACCTAACCTGAAAAGGCATAAAAGCTTTCTTTCTGCACTTAGGGGTGTCAGATATATTTAGGACTTTGATGAGGTGGGTCAAGTCTTTTTCAGAAGCTTAGTCACAGAAAACTTGTCGGTTACATTTTCATTTCCTCCTCCCCCAAACCATAAATAATGACTGGTCCCTAAGCAGTTATGATAATATCCCGTGCCCAAGTGTTCAGTAATAAAACTAATAAGTAATGGATTAGGCCTGCTACTAAATATTGAGAACTGGTTTTGGTTTGAGATCATATCGAAGGAGGCAAGCACCACGTTATTTTATTTCAGCGTGACTTCTGCCAGCATATAAGTGCTATCGTGCACCTTTGCAAAACTTCAGTCATTTTCTCTGTTCTATGACACCTCTATCTAATATGCCTAAACAGTGTGTCTCTGAGTAGTTAATAAGTCACACACGTAGTGTACCTTTTGCAAGTTTTTCTTTGGATTAACTTATTTTTGAATGCGGTCTGTTTTTTCCTCATTATCAGTGCATTTTAAATCTATTAATGTGTACTCTCTCACACTGCTTGCAGGAAACTTTTCAACCAGTTGGAATGGAAACTGACTTACGCATGGTCTCGGTATTATCAGCAGTAACATCAGTTGATTTCACTTTTGTCCTGAAGTCAGTAAGTCAACTAAAGTTCATTTTATGACCGATTCCATTCCCTTAACTCAATTCAACAATCTGTTTAAACAAAAAAAATTTCGAAAAAAGGTGAATGTTGAACAAAATGTTATTTCCTAAGGCACAAAACATAATGCACAAAACGTAATGCACAAAACATAATGCAGAATGGCAGCATATGTAAATTTAGTTTGAGGTTCGTAGGTGCGTACTACAGACGGTGAAACGTGTTACACATAATTTATTAGCCGCTGGACCGACCAATTTCAAAGTAGTAATTTTAAAATAGCATACGTTGTTACTTTACCCATCTTGACAAGGTGGAGAATTTATTTTGCAAGTCAATAGAGTTGAAAATTGCGAAAATATTTGCTAGTTGTTCGTTGCTAAATTAGGTAAATCCCATTTATGCTATCCTCATTTCTACAATCTGAATTAGGAACACTTTCTCCTAGTTACCATGCAACACCATTAAGTCAGTGGTACAGAAACAGTTTCCAAAGATAAAACTTGGCTGAATGATGCATTTTATCTACTGGCATTTTTAATGCCCGTCGGGATTTTGTTAAGATATTTTTAAAAATGTGAAGACTCGTACATTGGTGCCCGTTAATGGTCTTCAACTATTAACTGAAAGACGTGAAGTACGTGCCTTTATATGTCATGTTAGTGTCCACTTTTATTTGTTAGGCGTGAATTTCTAAGTTCCCTAAACAATGATTAATGTCTGATTAATGATGTCTGACTCATTTTGATTTCTGAAACTCAATATTTCCAAGACTCATTGCTAGTTTTATGGCTTTAGAAGACAGCATTTGTAAATAAAGCATAGCATATATGTGGGAAATTTAAATAAGTCACACAATAAGTTTAAAACTTGTGACTGATGCAAAGAGACATCGATACAACTACACCATATGAAAAGCACCTTTGCTCAACTTCACACTGGTTGCAATGAACGTCACTAAACATCACTATTTCCATCGTCTTTTCTATTAACTTTGCCCCCTCCCGTGATCACTTCTACAAGTTTCAGTAATCACTGAACAGTGGTACTTCAGCTGTTAGGCTGTATTAACCCAACTCCAAGTATAGGATTGAGTACTCTAATTTTCGACCGCACTCTTCTCCTGAGGCTACACACGAAGGTAAGTCAACCAAAGATTTTTTGACCATTTCTGGATGTTTCACTGTATTTACCTTTGTTAGCATCCTGAACCGGCCCGTGAAGTGTAAATACTTGAATATTCAAAAATTAGCGGAATAGATCTTAACATTAGTCAAACACGGCATACAATCAGTAGGGTACTTCCTTTTAATTCCATTCACCTTGACAGTAGAGGGATGTAACTAATACAACATTTCTGATTGTACATTGTTCTGGACCTGGGCATAAATTGAGGTGAAAAATATTTGAATAATAAGCGGAAACTATGCACATGGAATGTTGTATATAGCATCCTGTATGTGATCTGTATAACCTAGTGGGGCACAGCGAACCTTCACTTTACTCTTCAGTGTGTCCTTCCAGTGTTCAGGAGACGTAACATAAAAGCAAAGTAGACAATGTGTTTACACAGAATATTTTTTGAAGGCAAGTTAAGCATAGTATCCACGACGTCCATTAGTCAAGATCTCATAGTGTAGGCTGTACGGCGCCACACAGAGAAAGTAAGACTGAATTTTGAAGAATATGTTATTAAGCATGGTGACATAGCACTGGGGTAGATTTAAAAAGGAAAGAGAGTAAAATTTATTTAACCTGCAAATTAGGAAAAAAAGTGAGGAGAGGAATAAGTGTAGGTATGTGGCCTTTATATGGTTGAAAGTAGGGGGAATTTGCGATGTGGTATGGACAGACCCACAAACACCACCTGCTCGTCCAGCAGAAAAGTTGCATGAATCATGCAGAGCTGTAAACTATTAAGTAAACCTACCCCCGTTCAGGAGCGATTTACTTGAGTGGGGGTAGATTTACTTGAGTGGGGATGGATTTAGTTGAGTGGGGTAGATTTACTTGACTAGGAGGTTTACTTTACTAGGGGGTATTTACGATATGGCAGACACACCCGACACCAAAAAAAACCGCTTCCCGCGCGCGAGATTTCGTTGATCTGGAAGAGGAGGAAATACCGTTCACAGTTCGTTGTTGATCTGGAGGAGAGGGGAAAAGTGCTTTTGGAGACCTTTTTCCTGTTTTCATCAATCTGGAGGAGGGTGGGAAAGTGCTTTTCAGAGCGTGAAAATGACGAATTAGCAACAGTAGGGGGTACCAAAATTGGGAGGGGGTACCCAAAATCAGAGGGGTAGTGTGAATGCTTCGTGAGCTTTCACATTGCTACAAAGCGTAAAAAATGATGCATTTGCAGAATTTGGAGGTTCCCAAAACTGGAAGGGTTCGTGCGAGTGCTCCGTGAGCTTTCGCATCGTAATGACTCTAAAAAAAATTCGAAGAGTGCAAATCGTGAATTGACAACATTTGGGGTGTTCCGAAAATAGAAGGGGGTAGTACGATTGCTCAAAGAAGCATTCACATTGCGAGAATGACGAATTAACAACATTCAAGGGTCTCAGGAGTATAAATGCATTATGAGCTTTCACATTGTGATAACTCTCACGAGTGCTTTACATTGTAACGAATTAGCAACATTAGGGAGTCCTTAAATTGGATGCCCTTAAAGTTGCTTTTACGAACTTTCACGTATTGAAAATGCATCGCTGTACTGAGCTTGACATACGTACTGGTTTCTAGACCACACAGGAGGTAGGTACATGGCTCTTTATGGATTATACATGAGGTTCCCCAGTAGGTCCCTACGAGGCCTAATCCACATAACAGTTTGTTTTTTTTTACATGTGGTTTCCCATCCTAAGAAGACCTATCCCCATGGTATTTAAGCTCATTAAATTCCACTCCATGCTCGTCTTTTCGCCAATTTTTTCTTCTTTTCGTTCTTTGTTTCGTTTTGTAAATATCTCCTTTTAGCTACATCTTTTTTGGCTAGTCTCTCTTTTTTCTGTGCCTCGGTGTCTTGAGAGCAAGATTTGCTCATAGAAGCAGCAACGTTCTTTAATCTTTCTCTTCTCTGTGTATGTCAGTTATTTTGAGATCGAGCGTTGCTCATTGAAGCAGCTTTTTTCTTCAATGTCTCTGCTCCCTGAGCTTCGGTTTCTTCAGCTCCAGCTTCGCTTTTACCAGCGGCATCTCCCTTCAATCTCTTTTCTCTCCGAGATTCCATTTCTCTAGCTCGAGCTACGCTCTTAGATGCGGCATATTTCTCCAATCTCTCTTTTTCCAGCTCCGGGCATAGCGAGTCCCGTCGTTCTCGTTCCAATTCTCTCTTTTCCATTTTGTATTTTCCCTTCCACGTGGAAGGATCCTACAACCTTCTCCGGAAGTTAACCAGCGAAGAAAGTCTCTGAGCCGCTTTCTCTTTCTCTTCCAACTTTTCTCCTCATTCACGTTTTCCTTTTCCCACGTTTTGAGCGCTGTACTCTCCTTTTACTGTCCCTCCCTGTCGCTCATCATGTCGACGTCTGAGTCAAAGTCGTCCTCGTACGCTTTTGACGCGCGCAAGCCGTAGTGTCTGATAGCTATGGTGTCTTCACCATTTTCCAAGAGGAACCTCTTGTCATCGTACGGCGAGAGGAGGGATTTCGAAACTCACACTGTACTCAACTCATGTCCGAAGCTGGAGATTTTCGCCCAAGTACCCTTTTGTGACGGTGTTGTCACTTTCAAGGCAGATTTATAATCGTTGAAGGGCAAGCGCTACTTGACGAATGATCTCTGGATTGCATTGGCCTTTTTAATGGTCTCTTTTCTCCACGTTTTGATCATGTACATCTTCACTAGCAGTCCTACAAACTCTTGGATGGGTACGCCACCCATCTTGTCTTTCATTTTTTCCAGGACCTGCTTAATCGAATATGAGAAAAAGGGGTGGTCTCGGGGGTAATTGCTCGTATCGAAACGATCTCGGTTCTGGAGCATGTCCTCGAATACGTCGTCAGTTTCGATTCGGTAGCAAAAGCTGTCCGTGTCAGTGAAGAGGAGCTTTACTCGGTCTCCGCACTTTAGCCGAATAAACTTGTAATGGAACTCGTACATCGTGAGTTTAGACAGTTCCAAAATTGAGAATCCCGAGTAAGTAGAGAACGCTTAGAATACGCCGGTTGATCTGCACGAGATTTTCGTTCAAGATCTTGAAGGAGTCGGCGTAGGGTTGGGACATATATTTCAATGCCCTCTAAGCGTTAGTGCGTAGCTTAACGTCGAGACGATTTTGTGTGTTTTCTATATTCTTGCCGAAAACCGAGTTATTCAGGAGTTTAAAGTAGTTCCTCTCGAACGGAGCGGTTGATGCATGCGTTTTCTCGGTGTTGAAGTCGATATACTCCCTCGTCCACAGTTTCTGGTTGAAGGCGAGGACTCTTCCGATGCGGCGGAGAACAAGCCCGTGCCAGCGGTAGAATTTCAGGTTCTGGTAGTGTACGATGTACTTCTTCTGGTGCAGAAGATTTGGAACAAGCTTGGTATTGGCCGAAGATTTATTAGTATGCTTCGAGTTCTCCCTAATGTCGATGTTCTCCAGAGCGAGGGGTAATCATTGTGCTCGTCATGAAGCTCTCTGGGATACTCACGATCCCCTTCCAGGATGTATCCCTCGTCCGCATCGTCCAGCACAGTGTCTACGTCGAAGGCCCTGATTTCTTCCCTCGTCGGGTAAGGATACCGTGGTAAGGTAGATTGGCGCTCATGACGGAGCCATAAAGGTTGTTCATGCCCAAGTCTACTATGCACGTAGAGGATTCGCAAGGGTCGAAGTCGGGTAGATACTTGTTATTGGCTCTCGCGAACCTCATTTCCACAAAGGAAACACCACCTAGAATGCCAGAAGTTATCAGGTTGTGCTTCCCGACGTGAGTGAAGAGTTCCAACTTGGATGTCATCATTTTGAGCAGAGCCACCCAGCAGAATCCCTAAGTTAAGGAAAATTGAAAATAAGCCAACAGCGAAAATCATACACTAGAAATGACGTAGTTCAGTAAGCTACCTTTATGCACTTACGTTTCGTCGGAGTGGCATGACCCGGATTCGAACCAGCTACCCAGTTCGCCCCCAGATCACTTGCATAGCGCCTTAATCACTATAGCCACATTCTCCACTGGCATAAAGATAACTCACTGAACCCGTTATTAAGAACACAACCGTGACCAGGGCTCCATTAGACCGAAATTCACTCGGCCGTTGACAATGGAGAGGGAAGACAAATCAAACACTCACAAGGCTCAATAAAGGAGAAATAAATAGACATAGCTATTTATATGGATATGTAGTAACAGGGATCCAACTTGTTGTTTTCCAGGCAAAGCTTCCTAAAATCTTAGAATATGTCCGCCAGCAGGAAAACGTCCATCATTTCATAGATCTCGTGGTACGAACCAAGTTTCTTCGTTTTCATCTTGAGCCAGACGTTGAGCACCCGAACGTACTCATCACCCGCTAACTCTTTGTCTTTCAGCTGGGAGAAGAATGACATTCTTGATGGTAGTACTTCCTTATCGAAAATGAACATGTCTTGCACGTGCTCATAAGGGTAGACACCATTATTTTCGTGTCAGGAAAATTCACCGCTCCCTCTCGAGTCGTTGCATGCTGCAACTAAGCGGATTTTAGGTTGGAGTTCAAGGCCACTTCGAGGATGGGGAAGCCGAAGTTGCTTTTACTGCAGTTCTCCACCAGTGTCCAACAAAACTTTCAAAAAACTCATAATGTCCATGAATCGAACATTTACGCCCTTCCTTTTAATGGTCATGCTCTGAAACTTCTCCACATTTCTGCTACTGACTTCCACTTTTCCCTTGAACTTGTGCACGGCGGATACCAGGAGGTGTATTTCATAGCAGTTTAGGCCGTAGAATACGACGGAAATAATTTTCCGTTTTCGAGCACTCAAGTTGCATTTTGAATGAGCGGCTACCCTGTACTTCCCGCTAATACGGTAATGGTCCCTAATCTTTGGCTCGCTAACATTTTTGGGGTCTTTGAAGTCGAATGGTGTTTCACAGTAATGGCAGACGTTGGTGTGAGAGTAGCTGTCTATTTTGGCTCGGGTGAGTTTGAGCGGTTTCACGTCTTTCAACAATGTAAGGTAATCTTGGGCTTCTTCCCGCATGTATTCATAAAACACGTCGACGGCAACTTCTCCCAAGTAATATTCCTGGCTGACAATCTCCCCCCGTTCTGTCCCACAACAACGTAACTGAAGCTGCAGGGAGCGTGTTGATGTACTTTAGTCGTCCAACTCGTGGAATATGCGGGGTGAGCAGTTTACATGGGGTGAAGGATACACTTGAAATCAGCGTAGACGGTGCGTGGGAAGGGGTTCTTACGGTTGAAATGCCAGAAGTTGAGAAAGTTTTCTCTGGGAGACTTGACTTTAAGTACTTGTGTGGGGTTGATTTTCATGCATTCTTTCCGATGAGTTGAGAGCATCCACTCCTTTCCAAATCCGGCGAAATAGTTCCGGCAATAGAACTTGCCGTGACTGCCCATGCCTCGGAAGCGTAAAAATCCGGTGATGTCTCTAATGGTACAGTAATGGGTGTTCACCGTTCCAGAGACTTCGTCGTATTTACCATCCAGTGGGAATAGATCTATGGGTTGACCTTCTACATTTTTCGAGACACGAAGCGGGTACAATCCTTCCACATCGTGAAAACTTATAATGTTGATGGAAAGATCATTCGCCTTTTCGAATTCGCCAATGTCACTGAGCTTCATCGGGTAAGAAATCATGCTGGTGTTGAGCATGTCTTCGAACCTGAGATAATCATCCGGGTCTTCGCTGGCCAATATTGTAAACCCGTGGCTAGTACCAATTGCGAAAAGCACATCTGGTCGTTTAAGTTTTGGACGTTTACCACGAAGTAGGATTTGCCAGCGAGCGTCCTCAATAGCTGAATGTAGGACGACACCTCCAGTGGTTTGTACTTTGCTGCCATGATTATGAGGTTGTTCAGTTGGGAAATGACCCAACCACTTCCACGCTCGGCAAAAGCATCGATAGAACTTTGAATCTTATCGAAGGCTTCGTCCAAGAAATTGGGAATATCATTTGGGTTGTAGATTTCCGTGTATCAGGACCAGAAACACTCCTGAATTATGGTTGAATCTCTGACGAATTGGACCCCCAAGCAGATTTGTGTCTTGCAGTTTACCATCTGGTTTAGGCAAACCAGTAATGGCGATTGCAAGGTCAGCCAAACCGACAGTACAAACTGAAGAGAATCGCTGAGTCCCAATTCTTCCGGCAGAGGCTTCTCGTATTGATGGTGACAGAACCCCTGCATTTGGGATAGATGAACGCAATCCCTAAGATAATGGGCAAGTTGTCGACGAAACAATCACATTCTCCTCTCAGAATGGGCGAGTGCGCCGACCGAAGGTGATTGTGTAGTTGATGTTGGGAAGCGTATAATTTCTGCGCAGTAATCACAAGTGAAATATTTGTTAGTTAGTATCCATTCTGAAAATATAAAATATTTATCCTTTTTTATTATTAAGGAAGAAAAAAATTGAGAAGGGAAGTGTTGTATATTTAATTAGGTTGATCTCTTAATAAGGTCATTGTGGTGAGTTCAATGCCTAGTATTTAGGTTGAGGACGTTTGACATGGCATGGTATTGTTATTATGTGCATGATAGTTTAATTTTGACGGGGTTTTTCCGGATGTCATGGTGTGATGGGGAAGAAACAGTTTAATCACAAAACTGTAGATTCCTCCAAGGAATATTTCTTGCTGCATTAAAGCTGAGTGAACTTTGCAGTACTCCATCCTCTGCCTTCAATCTTTCCTCTCAACACAGCAATTGGTAGCAACTGCATGGTTTTGCAGTCTACGTTTTTCCCCAAGCCATTACTGCCAGAATCTTGGCGTTATTGATTCAAGATGGCTTTTACATTAGATGACGTCACTCCAGTGCAAGTCGTCACAAGTAAAGGCACCACCACATAATTCATCTAGACACCAAACATTTTTCACTTACGTTCTACACCCTGGACTCTATACTAAGCATTTATTTTTTTCTGCATTAACGTACTTCATCGTCACTCACAGTTCACCCATTCGCCATGGCCACATAACACCAGGACCGTATTATCAAGGTGTGAAGTTATTTGACGGCAGTGACTATCTCTTGTGGCATGCTAAAGTGTTTGCTCATCTATTTAGTGAGAACCATCAAACTGCACTCACAACGGCCGAACCACCAGCTGATGCATCTGCCGCTGTGCAAACTGCATGGGCAGCCAGCAACAGATATGCAGTGTGTTTTATCATAAAATGTCTTGCCGATAACCAAATAGTAAATTATATCGGGGTTACTGTTGCAAAGGATATCTAGGACAGCTTGGTGACTAGATTCAACGTCCAGCAACACGAAACAACACTGCGCTACCTCAACTCATTGTATTCTGTTGAATTGGGTGTTAGTGAATCCATCACTGAATATTTAACCCATTTCACGACGCTTAAGCATCTTCTAGCCAGTACCGGAAGACAAATTAGTGACCAAGGCGTCATATACTACACACTTTGCTGTATCCGACAAAACTCATGGCAGCCAGTCGTTGAAAGTCTTCGGGATGAAACTGCACTGACATTCGACAGAGTTACCCAACGTCTTACATAGATCTTACATAAATATGCCATAGATCGTTCAGGCTCAGTACAATCACTCTCCGTCTCGGAAAATTTTTTCGGGTAGGTTTGTGAAGTTCGTTTAAGAGTTGATCCATTTTTTGTATTTCCCATTCCGAACTTTAGTTTTGTTTTCATGATTTTCTTAACGGTGTAAGCAGCTAATTTTTCCCTCCATGCCAGAGTAGGATCATCTCTCACTCTTTGAGCTTTGGCAATTAGGACTTAATCGGTGGCGTGCCGAGCCTTTAAGTTCGAGCTCTCAGAGTAAGCTACATTGTGTTTTTTGCACGCTTCATCTAATTTATTAATTCCCGGATCTCCATGACCAAATCTTTTTTTCTAGTTTTGTTCCCAGTCCACAGATTGGTAGCCTGGCAAATGCATATCGAGAAGTAACTTATGTATGATTTTGGTTTCGATTCCTTTCCCAGACTTCATAAAGGAAGCTCTTTTCGTCCAGCACCCCTCGAAAAATACAACTTGCATCTGCCTGTTATTTTGGGCGGTGATAATAACAGACGGCTCGGGGCCATTAGAACTGCAAAGTTTACATTTGACGCAGTATCTCATCTTGATAGTTTTTGATTCCATGGTTTTATATACGATTTTTTTAAACCAAAACCTAAATTTTGATTTGCCACACTTTTTCCCTGAGCATTTATGATTTGTCTTGGCTGTATTTCTGATAAAATTTTATCCAAGTCGTTAGAATCGTCGTAATATTTTTCGTTGACTCTGCTCGAGTAACTCACTTTTTTAACCATGCCTATCCCTTTTTTCATCTATTTCATGTCTTCCCAAATCGGAGCGATAATAGACTTGTACTTGGCATTGCGATTAGATTTGGGTTAATGAGTATCTGGGTCGTTGTGATAAACAGCTTTAGTATTTTTTAACATGTTCGTGTAAGCTGCTTTAGATCCGGTGTGAGGGAGGTTTCTCTCAAATCTTTGAAAACTAGCAAATAATAAATCCCGCATCTCCCTGTGTATTGCTCCCCCTCGACCACTACGTCATTCTCAACAATTTTAACCGTTTAATTTCTGAAGGTAAGCTCACTTTTTTCCTGTTATACTGTAACCTGAATACTGGATCAGATTCATTAGATTTTCTAAAAATTGCATAAAGAAATATTTAGCAGTAACTCCAATATTCTGACCAGGTACAAACTATCGAGGGACCTTAGAGTAGCGATGTTAGATAGCTCCGGGGGAGTGGAAATGCATTTAGCTTACACTGCAGAATATGAAGGGGTGAGTTTAGGACTGGTACTCGTAGTTGCGTATTCGGTTTTGGACTCGAGAGGAATTTGCATTATAGGAGCTTGAGTAGCTGGAGTTGAATATTCGGCTCAATTGAAATCGACAGGGGTCGACAATATTTGCTCGTAAGGAGTACCTACAGGGGACGATGATAAACCGGTTGATTCGTAGCCATTCTCGACAGTTTCTTCCTCTTTTAAAGCTTTAATTGGAGCACTTTGCGTGTGCTGCGCTAAAGTTTTTACACCACCATCCAACGTTGGTTTTAGAGCACCAACTGCTGGTTTCAGAGTGCTTACTACCGGCTTAAAAATTCTTGAAGCGATACTTCTTGCTCTCTCTCGCCGAAACGTCGATTGAATAACTTTTTAGTTAGACGTCTTTTGAGTTTTGTGATTTCTCGTTTTATCTCCATTCTCTTGTTTAATAGGCAAAAACGATCGTTTGTATCTCCCCTCGTTTAACGTTTTGTTAATTGATAAAAACCTTTAAGGCTTTTTCCAACAATTTTGACACAACATTTTAAAGTCAGAAAATTCAATGTCGGGCACAATGTGATTCTCGTAAACGTGTTTTAATTTAACTCATCCATGGAAAACAGAATTATTAAATTTGCGTTGTCTCTGACTACTTGTTTTGGAATTCTTGTGTAGGACTGACTGCAATAAAAAGCATTGGCGTTCAAATGCCGCCCTTGAGTGAAGAATGTTCGATGTTTTTTTGTTTGTCTAAAAGGCAATCATCAAAAACAATCAGGTTTTAAACGTTTGGGTCTAGTTCTTCAGGCAGAATTAAATCAATTTGAAAATCGTTTTAAAAAGCGACATTCCGTCCAAAGTTTTCCTTAATTTCACCAAATATAGACTGCAAAGCTTTATACTTTGATTGTCGTAAAGTTTTACTGTAAAGAAATAACCGGCGTAGTCGAGCCATCTTTTGTTAAAGATAAAATTTAACCCTTTCGCGATCAGCTATATAACTCATTGTTGCACAGCTCACACCAGATTGCTGCAATGAAGCATCAGCATGCAGCATTGTTTGTGCCGTACAGGGAAGCTTCCATGGCACGCACAGTATGTGCAAAATATATTTTATAATTATGTAACACCAAAGAACACATAATACAGTGTAAGTAAGCACCCGTCGTAGCATCTATGAACTGCAGTGAAGACAAGTATGTGCCCATATGGACTAAAAAAATTACAGTACAATAGTACAGGGAAGCTTTCATGGCACACACAATATGTGCAAAAAAATTTTCTAATTATATAACACCAAAGAAACACATAATACAGAGTAAGCCAGCACCCGTCGTAGCATCCATGGACTACAGTGAACACCTGAGTGTGCTTATATGGACAGCAATAAAGGGAAGCTTCCATGGTACACACAATAAGTGTAAAATACGTTTTCTAATTATACAACACCAAAGAACATATAACACCGCATAAGCAAGCAGCCGACGTAGCATCTGGGGACTGCAGTGAAGACTAGCTAAGTGTTTTATCGCACGGACTAAAAATATTCATGTTTTATGGCTGCACAGTTGTCGTCACTATAGCCTCAGGATGTCACAATGGAGATTTGTTTGTATCTTCAAAAAATTTGCTGTGAAAAATATAACTTCTAAAAATAACCATACAAAACGCAAGGCAAAAAATGTACTTACCAACTTGATTTCCGTGTTGTTGCTTTTATATCCATTACACAATGATTTAGATGATTTTAGCACTATGTCATGCTGCAGAACAGAAGTATTAGGCATTTCACAGTAGGTTTAGTGTGACGCTGTAGCGGATTGTAGTATATTGAAGCACTGATTATTGCACACTAAGACTACACAAAAACTGAATCACTAAGGCGCTGATTATTTTTTAGGCTACACTTTGAGAAAACACACAGAGTGAAGTTTTGAGTTTTCAAGCACTTTAGAATACATACAAGTTAATGTAGCACTAACTCCTCTGCTTCTAGTACACTAGCAATTATTTACATTTTTTTCATGGTTTTGAAGACGACATGCGTACATGGGCCTAACTGTGATATTCGGTAAAACGAGCTTCTTCACACAATCCCGATTTTTCCTCGCACCCAGGACACATTCTCCTCACACATTTTCGTATTTTGGGCGGTAACAAACTCTGCACGGTTTGTTTGGTCGCTTTTTGTGAGCAGTGGGCGGAATTTTGACTAAACCATGCACAATTTTTGCAGGAGCTCTTTGCCTTGGAGACACGCCCTGCTCCTTCATTGCTGCATATCCTACACTGTTGCACACCAGGAGTTCATCACAAGTGTCTATTATACAATTTGAAAAAGGAACGGTTTCATCTTTACAGTATTCATACAGGATTTTAGCATTGAACATGGTTCTAGCAATAACATGAATACTCAGTTTTTTGAACCATGTATAGGATTTTCTGGAGGATTGTACGGTTTCAGGGTTTGGTCCACGACATCAACAGAGCCCATGTACTCGTTATATTTGTCTATTTGTTTTGGTTTTTTCAATAACTGACTTTTTCCTCCAGGCAAGTATCTCACTTTCTCTGTATAACCAGCAGTATACTTCGTGGTAAGGACGTTTACGTTTTTTTATCCATATAACGTACCAAAAGTAAACTGTCTTTTTGCAAAAAACACGATTGAGTTACTGCAAGGGGCTCATCTAATATTTTCTTTGGGAGACCTCTATTTGTACGTATGGTACCAGTGACTAAAGAGTTATGTTGTAAAAGAAATTCCGCTAGCCTAACTGACATGTACCAGTTGTCTAAAACAATATGACAACCTACATCTAGTAAAGTTTGAGCTAAAAAAACAACAATGCGTTTGGACACAGAGAGACTTTCACTGTCAGGAAGGGATGGAATTTTGTAAAAGTCTCTTCCAATGTAAATTGCAAAATTTCAGGTGTAGCTGTACAGTTTTGGGTTACTAGATCGCAGACAGAAAAGTTTTACGTCAAATCGAGCTCTTTTCGTTTTTATATATTGGCGAAAGTGAAGCCTACCTTTATAAAGCACTAATGATTCGTTCACTGCTACGTGTTCTCCAGGATCGACAATATTCATACAGTTTTCTTTTACCGTAGCACAAAATTGCACTAATCTAGACAACGGTTTTTTTTATCAGCTAATGCTAGTAGGGTAAGAACGCGATTGAGTTGTACACCCACCCATCCACCCACAACCGGAAGTGACGTCATTACCCCAACTTCCGGTCACGTGACGACAGTGGGGGTAATGACGTCACTTCCGTCACGCGATGAAAACTGTAGGATGTCACTTCCGGTTTTTCATCAATCTGGAGGATGGTGAAAAAGTGCCTTTTGTTACCTTTTTTTTTAGTTTTAATCTATCTGGAGGGGGTGGAAAAAGTGCCTTCTGATACCTTTTTTTCGTTCTCAATCTGAAAAGATGGTGGAAAAGTGTCTTTTGCTACTTTTTTTCTGTCAATTTGGAGGACCCCCCACTTTTTTTAGTTTTTATCAATCTGCAGGATGGTGGGAAAGTGCCTTTTGCTACTTTTTTGCATCCTTTTGCTACCTCCGTGACCCACACTTATGACGTGCGGTTAATGACGTCACTTTCAGTCACGTGATCAAAGTGGGGGCGTCACTTCCGGTTTTCGTCAATATGCGAGAAAGTGCGTTTTGTTACCTTTTTTTCTCTCTCGTTTTCATCAATCTGGAGGATAGTGGGAAAGTGCCTTTTGCTACTTTTTTTTTTGTCAATTTGGAGGACCCCCACTTTTTAGTTTTCGTCGATCTGGAGGATGGTAGGAAAGTGCCTTTTGATACTTTTTTTTCGTTCTCACCTTTGCCAAGCTGTCGACGCGCCATTAAGCCTCAATTCCCCCCCCCCCTCTCACCTTTGCAACACCCACTGTGATATAAGTGTGGGTAACAACGTAACCCCACTTTCTTACTTTTCATCAATTTGAAGGAAGTGCCTTTTGATACTTTTTTTCGTTTTCATCAATCTGGAGGCATCCCTCCCAATGACGCCACTTGCTCTGACGTCACTGCCTGTGCCTGCTAAATGAGCTTTCACATTTTTTTTCTATGCAGGCTTTCGAATATTTCTTGCACAGAAATATCCGTTAGCTTTAAACGGAATTGGCAGTAATCCAGGCTAATAAATATTTTACTTCCTGCTTCAGTCATAATTATAACGTGAGTGGGAGCAGGATGACATGTGTACTGTAACAGCTGCGGTCACGCACCACGACGGCTGTTCGTTGAGAGCTAACATATGGTCTAAGGATATCTGCAAGTTTCTCTCATTTTTTGGTAAGTAAAGCACAAGTACTTGACTATTTTAGGTGTATAAAAGTTATACTAAAAGTAGTTGATTACAAGTCAGAGTCTGCTGTTTAGTTAGCTGCAGGGTGCATTGAATTAAAGTGCCAGTCAAAAGCAATGTCAACAAGGCCGCATTTCTTAGGATTAAAAAAAATGCGTTATTGATTCCTGTAGTTAAATAAATGGCAAAACTGCCGATGTAATCAACGTAGCTTATCACTTCTGATTTATAGTAAATTGACAGTTCCATCATTTTTTTTTTAAAAAGGACTTTATTTGTGTTATTTGCAGTTCAACTAGACGTCCAATTGTGGGTATTACCATTCTGACAGTAGGAAAAAAAGTAAGTTATCATAAAACAGGTAATTATAAGTAAAGAAAAAATGAACTTTGAGGTACTTGTTTACTTGCTTTTTTTGATAATGAAATATGAATTTTGCCTGTTTGGAAAACCGTAAGTTAAGGTAAAAAAAAAACAGGTAAAAAAAATGAACTTTGAGGTATTTATTATTTACTTTTTTTTTTTTGGTAATGAGATGTGAATAATGCCTTTCAAATTTTTTTTCAATACATTTTTTCGTTTTATTAAAAGGGAAAAAAAGGAAGGCTAGAAAAAACAATATCATGGATTCCTGTTCAATTATTCTCACCGGTAAAAACTCTGATTTGAGAATTAGTCTAAACACACCGATTCATTTAGACTCTGAAAAAGTTACGAATTAGCTCTGCTAAATTTAGACACTTATAACAGCATACACAACGTTATCTCAAAAAATAACGAAATCAAGTACACGACCGATGCTGGTGCCTCCTGGCAGAAAGTGGTAGTTACTCCGGGTGCTTACGATATAGAGGATTTGAATAAATTTCTCAAATCGGCGATAGATGCGAATGCTCACAACCAGGAAGCCATTACAATTCTTCCGAATCTAAACACTTTAAGAACCGACTTGATAATTACCGATCCAAACTACGGAATATCCTTTACGGGTGAAAACAGTTTAGGTCCAGTCTTGGGATTTGACTTACGCAACTACGTGAAAAGTCGAGAAAGTCAAAACACCGTCGACATTATGAGTATCAACACAATTTTCGTACACGTCGATATAATATATCGGCAATTCTTACCTAAACAACGTAATGTGTAATGTGTAATGTGTGGTGCAGTGGCAACCCGGACCACTGCACTGTGACTGAGGTTGGCGCTAATGACCAAGCTGTCGACGCGCCATTAAGCCTCATCCCCCCCCCCCTAAACAACGACACTCAACGCACTTTATATTACTTTTATCCCAATTCCCCTCCCAGTTTCAAAATCATTATGAGTCCCCTCATAATTTAATTTATCTTCCAGTTACTACCAACTTAATCAGAAATATAAGAGTTTGGCTAACGTCTCTGACTAACGAACCATTGGATTTAAACGGAGAAGCTCTAACGTTGCGGCTTCATTTGAGATCTAAAAATTAAAAAAAGATAAAATGATCATGTTTGGAAAAAAGGGAAAGGACTCTTTCCTAATTCTTATAATAAAAAAACAAACGGTTTAACATCTAAAAACAAAGCTTTCGTCAAATTTATAACAACACCCAGAAAATGAGTGTAGTAGAAGATTACTTAAAAATCAACGAACCTTTGGTGTACGATTCCTCCGTCGAATACAATCCTATCGTTGGCACTAATCTCAACAACGTAAATTCATAAATCCGCATACACGTACAAAACCAAGATTTAATTCTACATGTTGCGAACAGTTACCTCCTGATTAAAGGGAGGTTACTGAAGAACGATGACTCGGCTTATACCGACGCTGACGTAGCCGCGTTGTTTAATAATGCCCCCATGTTCCTGTTTTCTAATATCAAATACTATCTCGGTGATAAACAAGTCGAAGAGTTAAATTATCCGGGGTTCGGTACTCTGATGAAGGGACTACTCACTTACGGTTCGGCTGAGCAACCGGCTTTGCTCGGTCAGTGCTGAGCGCTGGATAGAATAGAATAGAATAGAAAAACCCGACGGTGCAAGCTGAAAGCCAAGGAGCACCCAGCCCCCCCTCCCCCCCACCCCAACCACCAAAAACACAGACCAACCAGGGGCCAACCACCAAAAAAGCCTAAGCAAGAAAGTGGTCCAGCCGATTTTTAAAGGAATCAAGTGAAGGGGAAAGAACAACCGAGACGGGCAGAGCATTCCATGCCTCGACCACACGTTCAGAAAAAAACCTGTGACGCACGTTGCCGGAGGAAATACTTCCACAGAGTTTAAGGGGGTGCCCCCTGGTCATGGTATGAGAAAGACAGAAAAAGTCAGCAGCCTGAACGTCAATGAGGTGGTTTAAGATTTGGTACGTGAGGCTAAGATCTCCACGGAGGAATCTGGTTTTGACAGGGGTCAGGTTCAGTTTGCGAAGACGTTCTTTGTAAGAAAAGTGTTTTAGGGGAAGGCACCATTTTGTGAGGCGGCGCTGACAAGTTTCAAGACAGGTGAAGAAGGAGGCATAACAGGGGCGGCCAATCTGAGAACAGAATTCGAGTGTAGGGCGAAAGAATTTTTTGTACAGGAGAGCAAACAGCTTTGGTGAGACAGCAGAGAAAGTTTTAAGAATATAGTGGGCTTTTTTAAAGACTCCGCCGATGATATAGTTAGTATTAACATGAAATTTAAGAGACGATCCAACCAAAATGCCCAAGTCCCTATGGGACGTATTAGTAGGGATAGTAGAGTTACCAAGGCGGTAGCTGTAGTGTGGGTTGTTATGCCCAAAATGCAGCACCACGCATTTAGGAGGATTAAGGACAAGACAGTTTTTGGTCGACCAGATGGCAACAGCGTCGATGTCTTGCTGAAGATCTTGATGAAGATAAGCAGGAGAAAGAATTTTCAGGTCGTCAGCATAGCTCCTGCTAAAGGAGTGGATGACAGAATGGAGGTCATTCAGGAAAATATTGAAAAGAAGGGAGCCCAGAACAGATCCCTGGGGGACCCCAGAGGTAACAGGGACCCATTCACTAGAGGAACCCCTGAGACTAACACGTTGTCGTCTCTGAGAAAGATAAGAGTTGATCCAGGCGATGTGTGATTTAGGAAAATTCAAATATGACAGAGAAACAGAATCAAAGGCTTTGCTGAAGTCGAAGAATACAAGATCACATTGCATCCCTTTGTCCAGGAAGGTGGTAAGGTGGTTGTAAGTTTCAAGAAGGTTAGATTGACAAGAACGGCCTGGGAGGAAACCGTGTTAGAATTTAAAGTCGATATTGAGATGTTGACAAATGCTCATAACAGACATATGGAAAAACCTTTCAAGGATTTTAGAAGCGGCAGAAAGTATACTAATCGGCCGGTAATTATTAACATCATGGAGGGACCCACCCTTATGAACAGGGGTGATATTAGCATCTTTCCAACGAGTAGGAAAAGTGCAGGAAGAAAAGGAACTTTGATAGATCAAAAAGAAGGGGGTAGCAAGAGATTTTGCACAGGATTTGAGAAAGAGAGGGGAAATGTCATCAGGGCCACAGGAAGAATCCTCCCTTAAAGCAAGGAAAGCATGCTCCACGTCCGAGCACAGGAAAGGAGTAGTAATGAAGCCAGCATCCATTGGAGGGCTGGGAAGATGTGGCAGATAAGAAGAGGCAAAATGCGAACCAAATTCCGCCGCAATATCAAGGTCATCGAGCAAGATAGGACCATTATTACTCTTCAGACAGGTAGTAGGAGCAGTCTTTCTATTGCGATTAACATAGGCAAAACGTGACTTAGGGTCCGATTTAGCTTTGAGAATAATGGATTCCTCGTAAACACGACGGGCAGAGCGAAGACCAGAAACTGCAGCACTCTGGGCAGCTTTGAACAGAACCATATTTGAGGGGGAGGGAAAGTCACGAAGACGATTATATGCACGTTTTTTCTGCCTAATCAGGGACCTGATGTTGTGGTCCAGCCAAGGTGGGGCACTCTTGGTGGATGGGGTAAACACAGGAATGAAATTCATTAATAACATCAAGAATGAAATCTTCGACAATTTCAAGTTGGGAGTCCACGTCCAACCCCCTGAGCTCAGCAGGCCAGTCAATACAGGCAAATATGTCATTGATTAACATGAAGTCGGCTTTTCTATAATTGGGACGGGGACCACCAGGAAGATTAATGTGAAAGACAATTTGGAGATTATAACAAAGAACATCGTGGTCGCTGAGCCCAAAGGGGGGGGTAGTGAATAATGGGAGAGAAACAGTAAGGTCAGCATTGGTAATGACAAGATCAAGTAAGCTAGAGTTTTGTCCTGTTCTATGTCTGGTAGGCTTCACAACATGTTGGAGGAGGCCGTGGTTTTGTAAAAAATACAGGAATTTAAAAGCAGCACTATTTTCCGATTGGGAAGTAAGGAGCGTGGTCCAATTTATGGTAGGGAAATTGTAGTCACCAGTGAGGATCATTTGGCAGCCCTTGGACAGCATGATGAAATGGTTGAGAGACGAAAGGAGAGCAGGCCAGCGGACTTGAAAGGTGATTTTTGGGACTCGATAGCAGCAGCCCACATGCAGATGACAATCCTTAGCAACATTCAACCGGCACTGAATAAATTCCCACTCTCCATGAGGGTCAGAAGAGGAACCAAGGAGAGTCGAGGGGATGCAAGATTTAACATAAATGGTGGCACCACCATGATGATTGGTATCCCTGTCGCAACGATACAGAATGTAACTTGGAAGCCCAGGGTGCAGTTGTCCACTCTGCTGGAAAGGTGCGTCTCAGTGACGCAGATCATATCCGGATATTCCGTGTTGACATGAAGTTTGAGTTCATCAAGCTTGCTGAGCAGCCCGTGAGCGTTAAAGTTTGAGAGCTTTAGAGAGTAAAAAGTTTTGTTGGAAGTCTTATGTGGCAAACAACCCTTTGGGGAAACATTTTTACTCTTGAATTTAGAGCATATTAGGATCAGCCTCCAGATCATCTTGTGTTAAGTTGTTGAGAAGTTCTTCTGATCCAGAGAGGTGCAGAGAATTCCCATCCTCGTCGCCTTCTGTCCGATCACTCCAATCCCTTGTGATGCTGGTGTTTCCTTTTCTGTTAGCTTCAGTTCCATTTTTTATTCGGGTGGTGATATTGTTTACCGAAGTCCCAGCTGGATGATTGAGAAGATTTGGCTTAAAAAATTGGTCTATAGTTGGTTCCCCAGTTGTTGGTTCCTTAAGGGAATGATGTGCACCGGTGGAGGGTCCAGCCTGATTGGCAGTATTGGGGCCTTTGGTTTGTTTACGTCTACGTCCAGTGAAATGGGAAATACGAGCACCAGGTGGCCAGGCATCTGAACTAATGATAATATCGGCAAAGTTACTATCAACAGTGACACAGAACGATTTATACGTTGGGTATGACGTACGCAGTTGATAACAACCCACCGTAAGCCCAAAGGTGGTTTTGATAAGGCTTTGGATGTGCTCAACTTTCGTACTGACGTGGAGCACGCCAACAAAGATTTTAGTAATATGTTGCTGAGTATTATGGGGCAGAGCTTGGGTGTTGGCCGTGGTCGAGGATGGAACACTAACAGTTGGTCGTTGAGTAGCCCATGATGGCAAAACAGGCCTGTCAGGATTCCCCAGTTTAGAAACTGGAGAGCCAGTTTCATTGGTTTCATGATTCTTTTCACGATTCTTTTTTAGGTGACGATAATCCCGCCGGGAAAGTTGCGTCCTGAAATCATCAAGTCCGCCTTCAAGTTCGAAATCATAGTGCAGCTTCAGTCGCTGCTGAACTAACGGATAACTTGGGATACAAACAGCGGCACGCATCCATCATCGTTGAAACAACTCCCAAGGGAAGCCTTACATTCGCCATCCCTTTGAAACATATCATGGGATTTTTTGAAAATTACGATAAGCTAATCTACAGAACTAAACACGTGCTCACACTCATGCGAGCAAGTGACACTAACGCCATCTTTAAAGCAGCTGCAGCGGCCAATGGCAAAGTCGTTTCAAATAACATCGGCTGGATCGTTCCACATGTCACTGCCTCGGACCAGCAGAAACTTAATCTCTACAATCTCATCGACCACAGAGCAACGGTGGATTTAGGATTTAGGCATTACGATAGCTGCGTGCTCCCTCAAAATAATAGTTTCACCTGGCTCGTTCTGACTACTTCCGCCGTTGAGAAACCTAGGTGGATAGTTCTATCTTTTCAAACAAACAGGCAGGACTCTTTAGTTAAAAATCCTGGTGTGTTCGATCACTGCAGTCTCCAAGATGCTCACGTGACTCTAGATTAAGAAAGATATCCGTTTTCAATTTAAATACTAATTTTGCTACTGGAGAGTACGTCGGCTTGTACAGAATGGCGCAGCAATTTATTCAGCTTTGCTACGACACCAACGACTTGAGTTTCGACTTGCTTCAGTTCAAGAAAGCCTGTCCTCTCGTGGTGTTGGATTGCTCCAAACAGTCCGAGAGGCTTCAATCCGGAATCGTGGATGTACAAGTCAAACTGAAGTTTAGAGCAGCAGTACCGGCTAATACTACTTGTCACACTCTGCTCATTGGGGACAGGAAAATTAATCTAAAGTTGGACAGAGGCAAAGTCGAAGTTGTTTATTAAATAATAAAAAAGATATGGCGCTCAAAACAAGATCGCGAAAGAAGAAAGGCGGCATTTTGCCGTTGGTATTGTTAGGACCAATTTTAGCCGGGATCGGAGGATTGGCAGGTGGGGCAGCGGGGGTGGTATCTGCCGTAAAAAAGGTGCAAAACGATGCAAAAATTCTAGCTGAACTCGTGCGACATCACAAGCAAGTGGAAGATAAATAAAGAAAATCACAAGGTAAAGGGTAAACGAAGCAAGCAGTCTGCATTAAAGACTGCCCTTGTGAGGAAACACAATACACTAGTCCAAGAAAGAAAGAAAAGACAACTGCCCCGACTGGGACTCGAACCCAGGACTTCCCGTTTATTAGTCGGGCGCTCTAACCACTGCGCTACCAGAAGGTTCTGGCTCGAAGAAAAAAAACTAAGAAAAAACGAAACAAAAAAACATTTTCCCGTGGCAAAGGTCTTTACTTAAGGTCACCCAAGGTTTAATAGATTGTGATAAACCTTTAACGAACTTTGATTTATACGGATTAGCTAAAGTAATGAAAATTCCGAAATTTAGAGATACTTTTAGTAAAGACATGCTTCCTTAAAACTTAGACCTACTAGCGAAAATGGAATCGTAAACTTGGCAGATTTCAACGATGGAGACGGAAGTCACTGGGTAGCCTATTCTACCATATCTGGCGAATTCTGTTATTTTGATAGTTTCAGCAACATGGGTCCTCCCCGGTCGGTGGTTAAATACTTGGGGTCGGGAATTAAATACAATTACGAATGCGTGCAAAACTTTGATCAGATTTGGTGCAGGCACTTTTGTTTATTTTTCCTAAGCCTCGTTATTACGAAGTTGTTTTAGACAGGATGAAAAGTAACGTGCAAATCTAACTGGAAATAAAGGTCTTCCATATCAAAATCTTCGACCGTGTGTACCGCGATGGTCGAATCTTTTTCCATTACGTAAGGAATGTCAAAAATGGTAGTCGTCGAATGCGCTTCCCTCGTTTTAGTAATTAGAAAGGTTTTCGTTCCCGATATACATTTAGCAACGACTTCTACACTCGGATTATTGCAGTATAAAATTGCTTTACAAATTAAACCAGAACTTGTACTTATGTAGTCCGCGATAGATCCGGAATTAACGAACCAATAGACTTCTTTATGCAAAGGGCTTTTCATACAGAAACTGATTATCATGAAACAGTTTTCATGCACAAATTTCTTCGTAGCCGCATTACTCGGTAAAGTAGGTTCGCTTAGATTTCTAATCGGTTTATTTGTGGCATTGAAGTATTCTTTATGCTCGTCTTGTAAGAAGCAATTGCTGCCGACGAATGCCTTAGTAACAGCATTGCTCGGTAAAGTCGGGTCGCTTAGATTTCTAATCGGCTTGTACGTTGCATTGAAGTATACTTTTTGGTCGTCCTGTAATAAACAATTCCTGTCAACGTACACTTTGACAAAAAGTGGGAAAAGCTATATCCTAAATTTGCTTCTTCTTTGCGTAAAAATTCCCGTCAGCCTCGTCTATTTACAACGCATATGCTAGAAATGGCGGAAGCTAACTCATCGGAGAGAAGAGTAATGGCAGGAGGCAAGTTGGTTTTAAGTTTCTAAATGTCCATTGTCAGAGTACCGATCTGAGAATAATTTACAGCATCTTCAGGTTCGATAGCTGCTCCTACTTTAGTTACACGCTTGCTTTGCATATCGTAGTTGTTTTCAGCAGTTAAAACATAACCTGGTCCCGGCTGTCCTCTCGGACCGACTCTTTCACCACCTCTCGTCCTTTTTAACGCTTGTCCAAACTTGTTGACTGACATCCTTTTTTTTAAATACAAGAAATTTTACCGATGAGGTTTATTTTTTAAATTTCTCGTATATAATAAAAGGAAGAACCTCACAATAAATATTATCCTCAGAATGTCTCAACCATCCTGGCAAAACGAATCTTTCCAATCTCTTGCAAAATAACTTGCTGAAAGTTAAGAATGAGAATGGTACAAAGATTAACAACGGCATAAAATATTCATTGTCCCCTTCCATTCAGTTTAAAGATTTAAAGGGTTGGGGAACTCCCATTTCTGACGAAAAATCAAAATATAAAGGTTCGATTTCACCCAGTGACCCGGAAACTCAAAAATTGTTGAAATATCTTAAACGATACATTTGTAAAAAACTAGAGATCGAATTTGACGAGCAAAAACCCGTATCCATGACTATGTTTAATTATCCCAATTCTATGCATACGGCTTCCTCCTGTTACCCCTTTTGCGAAAAAGTGAACGAAGGAGACAAACCTCTCTGTCTTCGAACTTGGGTGTACGAGATTATTCATGAGACTAAAGGGAAACTTAACAAAAATGTTATTGACAAACCCTGGTTTAACTTGCCATCTCACAACGCTTTAAACCTTACGGATATCGCCGGGAAAATTACCGCGGTGTATGTCACCAACGATTCCCCCAGCAACGTGAAGTTAAGGTGCAACGTAAACTTTGGAGTAGCTCATTCTGATACTTCCAACGATAAAGTTACGGATGAAGACTTTATGGGTTTAGTATCTCCGTAAGTAAAAAACGTAATGGAAATTAAAAACTACGACTTTTTTGCGCCTAAGAAAGAACCTAAAAATCATGCATTTCTACCGTCAAATATCAGATGTCTAATTATAGGTCCCGCAAATTGTGGAAAAACTAACTTACTGTTTAATTTCATCTGTAACGAAAGATGGCTCGACTACAATCGATTATTTATTTACAGTAAAACTTTATGTCAACCAAAGTACAAAGCTTTGCAGTCTGTATTTGCCGAAATTGAAGGAAAAATACGGCAGAATGTTGCTTTTTTACGATTTTCAAATTGATTTAATTCCGCCCGAAGAACTCGACTCAAATTTTCGAAACCTTTTTCTTTTTGACGATTGCCTTTTAGACAAACAAAAAAACATCGAACATTACTTCGCTCAAGGACGTTATTCAAACGCCGACGTTTTTTATTGCAGTCAGTCCTACACGAGAATTCCTAAACAAGTGATCAAAGACAACGCAAATTTATTAATCCTTTTTCCCGCTAATGAGTTAAATTTAAAATACGTTTACGAAAATCACGTTGGCATTGACATGGAATTTTCGGACTTTAAAATGTTGTGTAGAACTTGTTGGAAAAAGCGTTACGGGTTTTTATCGATTAACAAAACGTTAAACGAGGGGCGATATAAACGTTTGTTTTTACCTATTAAACAAAAAGAATGGAAACGAAACAAGAAATCGTAAAACTCAAAAGACGTTTAACTAAAAAGTTTTTAAATCGATGTTTGGGTGAGAGAGAACAAGAAAAATCGTTACAAGAATTTTTTAAACCGGTAGTAAGCACTTTGAAGCCGAGCGTTCTAAAACCAGCATCGGTCAGCAGGTCAACATCGGTCGGCACCACGCAAACTACACCTGTTAAAACTTACAAAGAGGAAGAAACAGACGAGGAGGAGGAGGATGATTACGATACATTGCGTTTATCGCCATCCCCCGTTACTCCTAGTCTGAAGACCCCTCTTAATTTCAGTATCGCCGAATATTCAACTCCGGCTCAAGCTCCTATAATGCAAATTCCTCCCAAAACCCACGCCTCTATGAGCACCAGTCCTAAACTCACCCCTACATATTCCGTGATACAACATTGGCACATTTCTACCCCGCCAGAACTCCGTAACATAACCACTCTAAGATCCCTCGATAGTTTGTTACCTGGTTAGAATATTGGAGACACTGCTAAATATTTCTTGATAAAATTTTTCGAAAATCCGAAGGATACTGACCCGGTTTTCGGGTTACAGTACGATACTAAAAATGGCGAACTGACCTTCGGTAATAAACTAGTTACAATTTTTGAGAATGACGTAGTGGTCGAGGGGCAACAATACGTGGGGAGATACGGTCTTTGGAATATGCTAGTTTTCAAAAATTTGAAAGAAACCTCCCTCGCGCCGGAAGTTAAAGCAGCTTACGCGAACAGTTACAAAATACTAACGCTATTTACCACAACAATTACCCAAATACTCATAAACCAAAATCTAATCGGAGCGCTAAGTACAGGTCTATTATCGCTCCGATTTGGGAAGACTTGAAAGCAAAGATGGCGCCGATTTGGGTCAAGAAAAACGGGATGGGCATGGTTAAAAAAGCTAGTAGCAGAGTCGATTATAAATATTACGACGATCCTAACGACTTGATAAAGAGACTCAGGCTTTTGTACAAATCTTCTTTGGCCGGTCACGACGGACATAGAAACGAGATTATCGAAATTTTATCAGAAATGCAGCAAAGACAAATTATAACTGGTCGGGAAAAAGGGGTGGCTTATCAAAATTTAGTTTCGGATATATAAACAAAGAACCAAAAAAATATCAAGATAAGGTATTGCGTCAAATGTAAACGTCACACTTCTAACAGTCCATAAACGTCCGTTATCATCACCGCAAAAAATAACCGACATATGGAGGTTGTATTTTGCGAGGTATGCGGAACAAAAAGAGCTTCCTTTATCAAGTCTGGGAAAAGAATGGTAAACAAAATAATCGATAAGTTACCCCTAGAATTGCATTTACCGGGTTATCAATACTGCGGTCCGGAACCTAAACTGAAAAAAAGATTGACTCGAGGAGATCCAGAAATTAATAAACTAGACGAAGCGTGCAAAGAACACGATATCGCTTACTCCGAGAGTTCGGATTTGAAAGATCGGCACGTTGCCGACGAAGTTCTCATTTCTAAAGCTCAAAGAGTGAGAGACGATTCTTCTCTGACATGGAGGGAAAAACTAGCCGCTTCTATCGTTAAGAAGATCATGAAAACGAAACTAAGGTTCGGAATGGGAAATAAAAAAAATGGATCAACTCTTAAAAGAACTTCACAATTCAACACGAAAAAATTTTCCGAGACGGAAAGTGATTGTACTGGGCCTAAACGATCTATGGCAGGCTGACTTGGAGGAATTGATACCTTACGCTAACTTAAATACAGGATTTAACTATCTACTAACCTGCATTAACGTCATGTCCAAGTTTGCTTGGGCCGTTCCGCTTAAATCTAAACCTGGCATAGATGTTACCGAAGCTTTCAGGAAAATACTCGCGGTAGTAACACCCCCTAAAAATTTACAAGTCGATTTAGGTAGCGAGTTCTACAATAAATAATTCAAAGCTCTACTTAAGCGTTATAACATCAACATGTACTCTTCGTACTCTGAGAAGAAAGCGTGCGTGGTAAAATGTTTCAACAGAATGCTAAAAACTCGAATGTGGAAACGATTTACCATGCAAGGGACTTACGAGTGGATGCATATTATCGACGAGTTAGTTTCCAATAACAATAACACGGTTCATTCCGCCATAAAACTTAAACCAAGGGAAGTAACCAAACGTCACGAACCTTTGTTGAGACAAAGTAGTACTAAGCGGTTGTCGAAGAAATCCAAATTTGCCGTAGGAAACAAAGTCAGAATTTCTAAAGTTAAGAAAATTTTTGATAAAGGGCATTTGCAAAATTTTACTAACGAAGTTTTTACGATCCGTAAAGTACAAAAAACCGATCCGGTAACTTATCTTTTAAAAGATAAATCGGGTGAACCGGTGCTCGGAGGTTTCTATGAACAGGAAATTCAAAAAACTCTAGTTCCAGATTTATTTCTCGTGGAACAAGTATTACGTAACAAGAAAGGAAAAGATGGAAAAATGCTTTATGTCATTAAGTGGAAGGGTTACGATTCTAAATTTAATAGTTGGATAGATAATATTTAGGTCCAAAATGAAATGATCCTCTAGAAAAAAATTTTTTTATCCTTCCACCTTTCTTGTTCCTTAAAAAAATTTTTGTTCCTCGATATTAAAAAAGGATAAAAAATTTTAAAGGTTTCCATACCTCGTTACTAAAAAAAAGGATTTCTCGTTTCAGAAATGGAAACTAAAACCGTTTTCACCTGCATTTACTGCCGAGAAACTTTCCGTACACAACATCTGCTGCGAAACCATCTTTGTTCGAATCACCCCTCCGACTGGGGAGAATGCGCTTGTTTCGTAGACGATTTACCCAATTATCTCAACAATCACTGCCTTTCACGAACGCACGGACTTTGTCACCGAAGATACGAAATGCCACTGTAGGAGGAATTTGGCGATCCACTTCGATTCTTTTTATCTACACGAGTGGCTTTGCAAAATCTGTTGCTAACTTGTCTGGAGCAGATGGTTAATTGTAAAGTGCAACTTTGTTTAGCAATCGAATTTTTTAGAGACGAAACATTATTGGAGACGGGTGTTTGGTCCAGGTATTCGTAATTATACAACCAGAACGACATTCCCGCTGTATTGGACGAAGCATTCCGTAAAATTCAAGAATCCATCTACGTTTATACCAGGGAAGGAAGTGGTTGGGCTATAAAACGAATCACCAACTTGATCATCAGAGTGGCGGAGTATCGACCGATGCGAGCTTCGTCGTATATTCCACTCCCTAGAAAACTCGAAGCCAAGGCGAAATCGGTAGTAAACGTTCAAAATCTAAACGACGCAAAATGTTTTCTGTACTCGACGCTATCATCGGGTTTGGGGTTAGACAGAACTAACCCCGAAGATTACGAAGGCATGCTTGACACTAGCTACCTCTCTTACCGTACCAAGTTCGCGGAAATTGAAAAGTTTGAAAAGCTGAACAATCTTTCTATCAACAGCGTCGGTTTTAACGACGACGAGGGATTGTACCCGGTCAGAGTTTCCAAGAACTACGACAGACTACCCATCGACCTTCTCTCAATGAGTGACACGGCCAACATCCATTACTGTGCCATTATGGACATCACTACGTTCTTACGTTATCGAGGCTCGGGGGGGGGGGGGGCATTGAGGCCTAATGGCGCGTCGATCGAGGCTCGGGGACTCATGCCAAATACTACTACCGAAACTGTTTCGCAGGATTTGGGATGGAGTGGATGCACCGAAACGAATGCGTCAAAATCAATCCTGCGCAAGCTCTCCGATTTAAGGCTCAAGGAGACAACTTTCTCGAGTTTACACATTTTAACCGTCAAAACCCATTTTCTTGGATCATCTATGCCGACTTCGAGTGTCTACTCCTGCCTATCCACACCGCTCAACCTGGACCATCTACGAGCTCGACCACCAGAATTCATCGACACGCACCTTGCAGCTTCGGCTACGTCGTGATCGGTCGGAACGGGGAGATTGTTAATCGAGACTACTACTTGGGAGAAGATGCGGTGGAAGTTTTTTATAAACGCATGAAGAAAGAAGCGCAAAATTATAACGAGTTGTTGAAAAGGATACTACCCCTCAATCTTTCCCCAGCCGAACAGGCCAGTTACGAAGATGCCAAAGTCTGTCACTATTGCGGAAAACCCTTTCCTTTTTTGGTTTCAAAAGGCGACCCCAACACTAAAGTTAGGGATCACTGTCATATTAGCGGAAAATATAGAGGACCGGCTCACTCGAAATGTAATCTCAACGCTCGAGAAAAAAGAACCATCCCAGTCATATTCCACGGTCTAGAAGGGTACGACATGCATCTTCTCGTACCCGCAGTGCATATGTTTAAGGGACAAGTCGACGTTATCGGTCGGAATGCTGAGCGTTTTCAGAGTATGACGATCATGAGGTTAGACAGTGGGATAAGCCTTCGATTCATAGACAGCGTGAATTTTCTTAAAGCTTCGCTGGATACTTTGGTCAAACACCGCAGGAGCTTCCCGATTCTGGAGGCAGCTTTGGACTCTGGTTTAAAATCCTCGTAGTTTGTCGAAGAAACCGCGCGAGAGAGCGTTGTAGATCTGCTGACCCGGAAGGGTGTTTACCCCTACGAGTATGTTACCGACATGTCCGTCTTCGAAAAAGAAGAGCTTCCCTCTCGAAAATGCTGTTTCTCTCAACTGAAGGACGTAGAGTTGGCGGGTAATTAGTACGTGAGAGCGCTCAACCTGTGGCTCAAGATGAAAGTTAAGAAATTCGGCACCTATCACGAAATCTACCAGATGACCGACGTTTTCCTACTAGCCAACATCTTCGAAGATTTCAGGAAAATATGCCTCGCCAACAACAAGTTGTATCCCTGTTATTACATCTCTACTCCGGGGTTTAGTTGGGCGGTACTCCTGAGAATGCAGGAATCCATGTTGGAGTTGTTTTTACACTTGGGAAAACACAACATGACAACTTCCGGCATCAGAGGTGCCGTGTCGTTTATTTACAAGAGATATTCGAAGGCGAACAACAATCATCTGGCCAATTTCAATCCCGGTAAACCCTCCATTTACATAATTTACTTGGATATGAATAACTTGTACAGTTTCGCCATGAGAGCTCATCTCCCCTACGACGGAGTCCGCTACTTGACCAACGAAGAAATTCGGACCTTAGACGTTGATACTGTGCCGGACGATGCGGATGTCGGATATATACTCGACGTCGACCTAGAATACCCCGCGGAGCTTCACGACTCGCATAACGACTTCCCCTAGCTTCACCCTTTTCCCGAAAACTAGCGGAAGATATCAATCACGACATCAAACCGTCTGCCAAGCTCGTACCGAATCTCCTGCACAAAAAGAACTACGTCGTTCACTACCAAAATTTGAAGTTCTACCTGCATCACGGATTGATTCTTCGTCGTATCCGAAGAGTACTAAGCTTCAACCAGAAACCCTGGATGGAGGGGTACATCAATCTCAACACGGAGAAAAGGCAGCAATCGACCGCACCCTTTGAAAAGGATTACTTTAAGCTGTTAAACAACTCGGTATTTGGCAAGATGATGGAAAATAAGCAAAAGCGAGTCAACGTGACACTGTGCACCGATCCCAAGAAGGTGGTCAAGTACACTTCCCAACCTCACGCTGATTCGTTCGAAATCCTTAACGAACATTTAGTGCAGATCAACCGCAGAGTCAGGAGCGTCTGTTGTGATCTACCGACGTACTCGGGGTTCAGTATTCTGGAACTATCATAATTGGCCATGTTCCGATTCCACTACGAATACGTTAAACCCACGTACGAGGACCAGGCCCAACTCCTGTTTACCGACACCGACAGCCTCTGTTACGAAGTGGAAATGGACGAAGTACGAGGATATGAAGCGAGACCGTGAACGTTTTGATACCAGCAATTATCCGAGAGATCATCCCTTGTACTCGAAGGCAAACAAACAAGTCCTGGGGAAGATGAAGGACGAGATGCTCGGCGTTCCCATCTTAGAATTCGTGGGTTTACGATCCAAAATGTACGCCATTAGAGCGCAGAAACGAAGACGTCCATGAAGGGGGGGATTGAGGCTTAATGGCGCGTCGACAGCTTGGTCATTAGCGCCAACCATGAAGGCTAAGGTATCCAGACATCTTTCGTGAAGAAACACTTGGACTTTGACGATTACGAATCCACCCTAAGAATGCCAGTACCAGCACCGAAAGGAACTGGACTAAAATCGCCAGCTCGAAACACGAACTAAGCATGGTGAGAGGTTAAAAATCTCTCCTCTCAGCTAACGATGACAAACGTTTTATCTAAGACAATGGGGAAAATACGCTAGCTATCGGTCATCGAGATTCCGGCACGTGGCTAGAGTACAAAGACGACTTCGACTCCGACGTAGACATCATGACTGACGAGGAGAAGGAGGAGAAAGCGAGTTTAGCATTCATCTCGAAAGAGAAGGGGGCGTTGAACGATGCTAAACGAGAGGAGCAGCGGATTAGATCGGTACGACGATCCGTGGTACTAGAGAACCGCAGGATAAAGCTGAAAGATCTCGCGGCGTGGAAGGAAAAAGAAAAAGCTAGGCGAAGAATGTTGGATAGGGAAAGATGGGCCACGATGTGTCCGGTGCAGAAAAAGGCAAGATTAGAGAAAATTGCCGCTTGTAAGAGGAAGGCTCAAGAACGAGAGTATGAGGAGGAAAAGAAAGCCAGGTTGGAGAAAAAAGCTGCTAGTATGAGGAAGGCTCAAGGACGAGAAACTGAGGAAGAAAACAAGGCCAGATAGGGAAAAAAGCCATTGTATAGCAAGAGGAAGGCTCAAGAATGAGAGACTGAGGAGGAAAAGAAAGCCAGATTGGAGAAAAAAGCTGCTAGTATGAGGAAAAGCCACATGCTTAAGAAATGCTAGACCATTGGAGCTGGACATTCCCTTTCCTTCCCATCCTCTTTTCCCTTCCCAATCCCACCCCCATCCCACCTCTCCTACCACTGCAACCTTGACGTTGGTGGAGAGGCTTACTCCCCGATTGAATATGCGAGTATTTAAAAAAACACTGAGTAATACATTTAAAAAAAGCTATAAACTCGTTTTTTTTGGAGTTTAATTGGGGAAACCAATAGCAGTATAGGCTAAATCAGATACCAAAATGCCACTTCCAACCATGGTATGACACTTCCAATGACGTAACGTCACTCCAACAAGGTTCGCAAGAAGTACAAGATGAATAAGTCAAGAATAATAATAAGAAGAAGAGAAAGATGATCAAGAAGAACAGCAAGGCAAGAAGAAGAACAAGTGACGTTATAACCGGAAGTATCATCATAACCGAAGCGATGAAAACGGGAAAAAAGGTAACAAAAGGCACTTTCTAACCCTGCTCCAGATCAACGAAAACCAGAAGTGATGTCTCCACTTTTCATCATGTGACCGAAAGTGACGTCATTACTCCTACTTTGATAACGTTACCGAAAATGATGTCATTACTTCCACTTTGATCACTTGACCGGAAGTGACGTCATTACCCCCACGTCATAAGTGAGGTATCAAAAGGATATAAAAGGTAGAAAAAAGAACTTTCCCACCATCCTCCAGAACGATAAAAACGAAAAAAAGTGGAGGTAATGTCGTCACTTCCAAACCTCCTCCAGATTGACGAGAAAAAAGTAACAAAAGACATTTTCCTACCATCGTTCAGATCGATGAAACTAAAAAAAAAGGTATCAAAAGGCACTTTTTCACCATCCTCCAGATCGATGAAAAGGGAAAAAAAGTAACAAAAAGCACTTTCCGGCAGATTGACAAAAACCGGAAGTGACGTCCTCACTTTGATCAAGTGACTGAAAGTGACGTCATTAACCGCACGTCATAAGTATGGGTCACGGAGGTAGCAAAAGGATGTAAAAAAGTAGCAAAAGGCACTTGCCCACCTTCTTCCAGATTGATGAAAACTAAAAAAATGGGGGTCACTTCCTACCCTTCTCCAAATTGACAGAAAAAAAATAGCAAAAGACACTTTTCCACCATCCTTCAGATTGAGAACGAAAAAAAGGTATCAGAAGGCACTTTTTCACCATCCTCCAAATTGATGAAAAACCGGAAGTGACGTCCTACACTTTTCATCGCATGATGGAAGTGACGTCATTACCCCCACTGTCGTCATGTGACCGGTAGTGGGGGTAATGACGTCACTTCCGGTTGTGGGTAGATGGCTGGGTGTACAACTCAAAAGCGTTCCTACCCTACTAATGCTGGGTTTGAAAAGCGTAAAAATCGCAAAATGCTGCAAAAGCGATTTCTACTCATTACTGCCTTGCAAAAGCATGGTGGACCAGTTACTAGTAAACTGCTAAACCGGTAGTCTGAAATTCTGGGCAACTGTACCACACCCATCAACAACAAGAGCGCAAAAAAAACCTTTCATTTCAGGCACAAACAACTTGCGCCATTTTAGGCCTGAAATTCACCCCTTACATGCAGGCTTCTCTGTAAAGTAGGTGTCGGCACGGGCGTTTGTCCATTTGCAGATATTGTCTATTATTTTGTCTGAAATAAATACCAGAAAATAATCCATTGGTGTATGAAGGTTATCCAGAGCAACTGCTGGATGAACGTCGTAATCTGTTTTTGGTTCAGGAACTGCAGTCGGGCGAGTGTCATTGAAATGACCGGACAGCAATGTCCAGCCATCAACATCACGTAGGCCTACCTCCGTCTCGGAATCGTCCGATTCATTTTCCGAAAACACGTTTTCCGAATCTGTTTCGTCTTCATCTTCACGTTCAGGATTATAATCTAAATTTTCCCCATCATCTGAAACATCAGGATCACTCATGACTGTTTACTTTTGGCCCCAACAATCAAGCGTCAGCCACGCAAAAATGACAGGCTTGAGCGTAAGCCAACGCGCTAGCCAAAGCGGCAGTCAGTATTGTTTGAACACGGAATCCCCATGTGGTCATTTTGACGTCCTAATCACGTGAATAAATAAAAGAACATGACAAACGTTTTATCTTAGACATTGGGGAAGATACGCTAGCTATCGATCATCGAGATTCCGGCACGTGGCGAGAGTACGAAGACGACTCCGACGTAGACATCATGACTGACGAGGAGGAGGAGGAGGAAAAAGCTAGTTTAGCATTCATCTCGAAAGAGAAGGGGGAGTTGAACAATGCTAAACGAGAGGAGCAGTGGATTAAATCGGTACGACGATCCGTGGTACTAGAGAACCGCAGGATAAAGCTGAAAGATCTCGCGGCGTGGAAGGAAAAAGAAAAAGCTAGGCGAAGAATGTTGGATAGGGAAAGACGGGCCACGATGTGTCCGGTGCAGAAAAAGGCAAGATTGGAGAATAATGCCGCTTGTAAAAGGAAGGCTCAAGAACGAGAGTCTGAGGAGGAAAAGAAAGCCAGGTTTGAGAAAAAAGCTGCTAGTATGAGGAAGGCTCAAGAACGAGAAACTGAGGAAGAACACAAAGCCAGATTGGGAAAAAAAGCTATTAGCAAGAGGAAGTCTCAAGAATGAGAGACTGAGGAGGAAAATTAAGCCAGATTGGAGAAAAAAGCTGCTAGTATGAGTAAAAGCCACATGCTTAAGAAATGCTAGCCCATTGGAGCTGGTCATTCCCTTTCGTTCCCATCCCCTTTTCCATTCCCAATTCCACCCCATCCCACCTCTCCTACTACTGCAACCTTGGCGTTGGTGGAGAGGCTTACTCCCCAATTGAATATACGAGTATTTAAAAAAAACACTGAGTAATACATTTAAAAAAAGCTATAAACTCGTTTTTTTTTAGTTCAATTGGGGAAACCAATAGCAGTATAAATCAGATACCAAAATGCCACTTCCAACCATGGTATGACACTTCCAATGACGTAACGTCACTCCCAACAATGTTTACAAGAAGAACAAGATGAATAAATCAAGAAGAAGAATATTAAGAAGAGAAAGATGATCAAAAAGAACAGCAAGGCAAGAAGAAGAACAAGTGACGTTATAACCGGAAGTATCATCATAACCGATGCGATGAAAACGGGAAAAAAAGGTTACAAAAGGCACTTTCCAACCCTGCTCCAGATCAACGAACACCAGAAGTGATGTCTCCACTTTTCATCATGTGACCGAAAGTGACGTCATTACTCCCACTTTAATCACGTGACCGAAAATGACGTCATTACTCCCACTTTGATCACGTGACCGGAAGTGACGTCATTACCCCCACGTCATAAGTGAGGTATCAAAAGGATATAAAAGGTAGCAAAAAGCACTTTCCCACCATCCTCCAGAACGATAAAAACGAAAAAAAGTGGAGGTAATGTCGTCACTTCCAACCCTCCACCAGATATACGCGAAAAAATTTGCAAAAGACATTTTCCTAACATCCTCCAGATCGATGAAACTAAAAAAAAAAGTATCAAAAGGCACTTTTTCACCATCCTCCAGATTGATGAAAACGAAAAAGTGGAGGTAATGACATCATTTCCACTTTCCCACCATCCTCCAGATCGATGAAAACGAAAAAAAAAAGTAACAAAAAGCACTTTCTGGCAGATTGACGAAAACCGGAAGTGACGTCCTCACTTTGATCAAGTGACTGAAAGTGACGTCATTAACCGCACGTCATAAGTATGGGTCACGTAGGTAGCAAAAGGATGCAAAAAAGTAGCAAAAGGCACTTTCCCACCATCCTCCAGATTGATGAAAACTAAAAAAGTGGGGGTCACTTCCTACCCTCCTCCAAATTGACAGAAAAAAGTAGCAAAAGACACTTTTCCACCATCCTTCAGATTAAGAACAAAAAAAAGGTATCAAAAGGTACTTTTTCAACCCCCTCCAGATAGATGAAAACTAAAAAAAAGGTAACAAAAGGCACTTTTTCACCATCCTCCAGATTGATGAAAAACCGGAAGTGACGTCCTACACTTTTCATCGCATGACGGAAGTGACGTCAATACCCCCAATGTCGTCACGTGACCGGTAGTGGGGGTAATGACGTCACTTCCGGTTGTGGGTAGATGGCTGGGTGTACAACTCAATCGCGTTCTTACCCTACTAATGCTGGGTTTGAAAAGCGTAAAAATCTCAAAATGCTGCAAAAGGGATTTCTACTCGTTACTGCCTTGCAAAAGCATGGTGGACCAGTTACTAGTAAACTGCTAAACCGGTGGTCTAAAATTCTGGGCAACTGTACCACACCCATCAACAACAAGAGCGCAAAAAAAACTTTCATTTCAGGCACAAACAACTTGCGCCATTTTAGGCCTGAAATTCGCCCCTTACATGCAGGCTTCTCTGTAAAGTAGGTGTCGGCACGGGCGTTTGTCCATTTGCAGATATTGTCTATTATTTTGTCTGAAATAAATACCATAAAATAATCCATTGGTGTATGAAGGTCATCCAGAGCCGTCGTAATCTGTTTTTGGTTCAGGAACTGCAGTCGGGCGAATGTCATTGAAATGATCGGACAGCAATGTCCAGCCATCAACATCACGTAGGCCTACCTCCGTCTCGGAATCGTCCGATTCACTTTCCGAAAACACGTTTTCCGAATCTGTTTCGTTTTCATCTTCACGTTCAGGATCATAATCTAAATTTTTCCCATCATCTGAAACATCAGGATCACTCATGACTGTTTACTTTTGGCCCCAACAATCAAGCGTCAGCCACGCAAAAATGACAGGCTTGAGCAAATCGGCAGTCAGTATTGTTTGAACACGGAATCCCCATGTCGTCATTTCGACGTCATAATCACGTGAATAAACAAAAGAACATCTGTCTATTGCAGGTCCACGCGTCGGTTGCTTGTTTGGTCTCGGGAACCAGAAAGTCGGCCGACAATCAGAAGGAATGCGAACTGCTACGAACTCATGTTCGTAGTGGTTCAGCTTGCGCGCATCACTACTACGAACGCATGTTTGTACCTGGTTGCGAAGGGTTTAAACAATAAGTTAGCTTTTCTGCAATTTGCGGGCCCTATAATTAAACATCTGATATTTGAGGGTAGATATGGATGATATTTAGGTTCTTTCTTAGGCACGAAAAAGTCGTAATTTTTAATTTCCATAACATTTTTTATTATTTACACATTTTTTGAACGTTTACACAGTTACAAAACCCACAAAGCCCTCGTTCGTAAATTTATCGTTCGAAACATCCGAATGAGTTACTCCATAGTCTACGTTGCATCATAATTTCACGTTGCTTGGCGAATCCTCGGTGACATACACCGCGGTAATTTTCCTTGTGACTTCCGTCAAGTTTGACAAATTATGATGATAAATTGAACATAGGTTTGTTGGTAATATTTGAAAGCTTTGTTTCTAGACATCCAACCGTTTGTTTTTTTTATTATAAGAGTTAAAATTAAGAAAGAGTCCTTTCCCTTTTTTTTCAAACACGAGCAATTTTATTCTTTTTTTTATTTAACTCATCGATCTCAAATGAAGACACACCGTGAGCATCTCACCATTTAAATCCAACGGCGTGTTGGTCTGCGAAGTGAGCCAAACTCTTATATTTGTGATTAATTTGGTGTTCACCGGGAGGTAAATTAAATTATGAAGGGACTCTTAGGATTTTGAAACCGGGCAGTGAATTGGGATAAAAGGAGGATAAAGTGGGCTGAGTGTCGTTGTTTATGTTACTGTATTGACGCTCATAATGTCGACTGTATTTTGACTTTCACGACTTCTAAAATAGTTGCCCGAGTCAAACCCAAAAAATTAGCCAAACACTTTCCACCAGAAGAGGATAAGCCGTAGTTCGGATCAATAATTATCAAATCTGTTCTTAAAGTGTTTAGATTCGGAAGAATCATAATGGCATCCTTGCTGTGGCCATTCACATCCATCACTGACTTAAGAAATTTATTCAAATCTTTGATTTTGCAAGCTCCCGGAGTGACTTAACACTTTCTGCCAGGAAGCAACAACATCGGATGTGTATTGAATTTCGTTATTTTTTGAGGTAATGTTATTAATGCTGTTATGCGTGTCTAAATTAAGCAGAGCCAGTTCGTAATTTTTTCAGAGTCCAAATAAATAGGAGTGCTAAGATTAATTCTCAAATCAGAGACTTTGCCGATAAAATAAGTGAACAGGAATCCATGATGTTGTCTTTTTTAAAGGGCGATATACTCCGAAAGGAGAAAAAATGTGAAAGCTCAAACACCATTTGCACAACCCCTCCAGTTTTGGGAACGCCAAAATGTTGCTCATTCATCATTTTTACGCTTCGATGCATTTTAGAGTTATCACAATGTGAAAGCTCTAAAGCAAAGAGCATTTGAACGATCCCTCCAATTTTGAGACCCCAAAATGTTGTCAATTCATCATTTTACGTTTTGAAGCACTGAAGAGCCTATTAAAGTTATGACAATGCGAAAGCTCACAGAGCACTCACACAACCCCTCCAGTTTTGAGAACCGCAAAACTGTTTCAAATTAGTCATTTTTATGCTTTGAAGCTCTCGAGAGTTCTCACAATGTGAATGCTCAAAAAACATTTGCACTACTCCCCTCCCCTTCGGTTTTGGGGCCCCCCATAATGTTGGTAATTCGCCATTTTCACCCTCTGAAGTATTACCACAATGTGAAAGCTCACGAACCACTCGCACGACCCCTCCCCGATTTTGGGGACCCTCCTCCCAATTTTGGTACCTCCCATAATGTTGCTAATTCATCATTTTCACGCTCCGAAAGCTTTTGAGAGTTCTTACAACATGAATGCTTGCGAAGCATTCGCACTGCCCCCTCGGATGTGACGTCACTTCCGGTCATGTAACCTTTGTGCTTGGAGGTAGACATATTTAGTTTACAAACGGACTCGTGTAGCAAAAGGACATATTTTGGCTGGGAATGTGGTTCCACCCAGACCTTAAATTCTCTACACACTGTAACTATATTGCTATGTTGGCAAAACGTAGATTGTCTATTGTACAATGCTATTTCACCTCCGGCAAATTAAACACGAAACTTTGGGCATATAAAGTATACGTTCGCCCTCTCCTAGAGTATGCATGCCAGGTGTGGTCACCAAGTCTATTAAAAGATATCGATCATATTGAGTCAGTTCAGAGACGTTTTACTAAATCACTACCGGGATTGAAAAGTAAAACCTATAAGCAACGTTTGGAACTTTTACAATTAGATTCACTCGAACTGCGTAGACTTAAGGCTGACTTAATTCTCACTTACAAAATCTTACATAATTTGCTACCACTTATTCTTCCTTTCTTTGAAAAAAACACTGACACACGAACTAGAGGACATATTAAAACTAATTATTCCCAAGTTTAATCTAAACTGTAGAAAATCTTTTTTCTCTTTACGTATTGCCCCGGTTTGGAACTCTCTTCCTGACTACATTGCCTCAGCCTCGTCACTCCATGCCTTCAAGAGACTGTTGAATGAACGGTGTTTAAAAACTCATCTGCACCACACCGAATTTTGTAATTAGACATTGTTATTAGATTTATTTTTATTACACAGAAAGCCTGTTTTTAAATTAGTTTGGTCTCTTCATCTTGACGATGTATCCATTGGTACTGATGTTACTTCGTTAATCTCCGGCAAGTCGTTAGTGGTTTAATGGATGATCGTTTCTTGCCGTTTTGCTTCTTGAGGGCAAATAAAACTTATTATTATATATTTTTTATTAATTTTTTAAGTGTTGACAAATCCTACTATGTGGGTGCTTTAGTTTTTAGTATTCACCGTAGCATATATTGCATTTTTTTAGCATTTATTTTACTTTTTAATTGTACAGCTTCTTTTTGGGCCTTTTTACACTTTTCACACCCTTCCCATGTCCTGCACGTTTGGCGATGACATCGGGGACCTTTGAGTCCCTGGCAGGTCTAACCTTGGTGGTAAGGCATTCGTGTCCCCCAAACCTCTTACTATCTCCATTCCTTGGCCATTTTTTGTACACTGTACATAAATGAAAATGTAATTGTGGCTGGCTGTTAGTGACCTCTTGGTCCTTGCCAGGCCCGTTGCTATCGCAACAAATATTGTTGTAATATTTAGGTAGCAAAAGGACACATTTTGGTAGCTAAGGGCCTCCACCAAGAGTGACCTCGACCCACTTTGAGCTCAACTCGGTCAACCATCTTGGCTATGGCCACACTTCCAGGATGCAAAAAGGTAACAAAAAAGGACTTTCCCAGTCTACTCCAGTTCAACAAAATCCCCTCCTCTAAGTCGGAAGCCCACGCGAGGGAAGCAGGCCGCACCCTCCTCCGGATCGACAAAAACCTGCACGGTAAGCGAGTAGTGCGCGTTTTCCAACCTCGTACAGATCAATGAAATCCCACGCGTGGGAAGCGATTTTTTGGGGGGGCTATTTAAGCAATCACAGCGGGTAGCAAAAAGCACTTTCCCAACCTACTCCAGATCTATGAAAATGGAAAAAGGTAACAAAAAGCATTCTCCCACCCTCCTCCAGATTGACAAAAACGGAAAAAAAGTAGCAAAAAGAACTTCTTCCCCTCCTCCAGATGAACAAAAACCCACGCGCGGGAAGCGGGCATTTTTCCCTTCCTCCAGATCGACAAAAAATCGCGTGTGGAAAGCGGTTTTTTGTGTTGGGGATGTCCGTGCCTTAATGTCCTCTCTTGTGAACTGGCCCTTGGTCTGGCGAGGCAGTGCCACTTGGTTTTTTTTATTCGTTCTGGCCACATTGAATGTGTTATGGTTTGTGGCCATTGAAAATTGCAGATGGTGTAATTCGAAGGATGTGTCTATGGTTGCGATGGGCGTGATTGTAATTTAAGTGGCCTGGGTGATTGTGAATGTCTGAACCGACGTTAACCTTTGAACCCATTATTCACTTCATTTCAAATCTTTCCACAATTAGTTCAGAACACATTTGTGAATTTAAGTTCGTAAATCAATAATATTGGGTAAAGGCTTCAGGGGTTTTTGACCCTCAAACATCAAAATTAATCAGACATGAAATGTTCAGGAAATAAATCTGAGAATTACGTGCAACAACTAATTAACTTGGCACATACAATGATACATAAGGAAAGCCCGTTAACGTCTCTCAATTAATGTTTGAAGATCATTAAGAAGACAAAGTTTACTAATACACTAGTTATACGAGTCTTCGCTGCTTTTTAAAAAAATTTTCTTCAGTCCAGCTGAGGATTTTAACTCACTGCAAAAAGAAAGTAATTGGTCACTATATTTTTCTGTTTTACCATAATTTTTAGTATGAATTCGTCAGTAGACGTGAAGACAGATGTACAGATTCAGTGACGCACCACCGTTGCAGGAAAGACTGCATTGTCTCGCAATACAAAAAGTTATTTATCTGCAGGTAAATGTTTAAATATTTCACATATTTTTTGTTTTTACTGTCAGAAAATGGCTTAAGACTAACACAGTATTCGAAGGAAAAAAGGTAAAATAAATTAAATTCCAGGCTTTTATAGAGCTCCAGACATTCTTTAAGGTTCATCTATGTACATTGGGCACATTGACACGTGACGCTGTATATTTCTGTCCGCACGCGCTGTGTATTCGCACTTGTGACACACGTTTTCATACATGCCGCTTTCTTGCTGCTCAAAACCGAAGTATTGTGGTCACGTGACCCATACGTATATGCTAACTCATCATTTGACACCACTTGCTGCCTGTGCTAACAATGCGTGACGTTTTGTTGATTATGATTTTGTTGGCGAGGGTGATTGAAATAAGAACAAAAAACGAATTGCAGACACTATTCTTTACTGGGACATTCAAGATTCGTATGAATAAGAATTTCTGTATTCCGCGTAAATTGTACATGAGCGAAGAAAAATCTAATAATCTACAATTAAATTTAAGTCTCTATGAAAGTATAGAATCTAAAAATATTTGAATATTAAAACATATTTTCAAAAATAAAGATAAAATGTAAAATATGATAAAAAACTGCAATAGTTTTGAAGTTGTGAAACGCAATAAATATATAGGCCTAACTATCACTGAAAAAATGGAATTTTAAAGTACACATCAATTACTGTCGATTTATTATTTTAAAAAATCCGGACCCACCTCATGAATCTATCCTATCTAAAAATCATACTTATGCAGTGGGCATTTTTTTATCACTTGTGGGTGTTTTCTGTACGTGGGGGGGGTGGGGGATTGGGGAGTGGTTTTGTCACGTAGCCAACCAGCATTGCAAAATGAAATAAAGTTAAATGAAGATAAACAAAAATATTGTAGCATCTGGGATGTGCATTAAAACAAGTGTACATTTTTTCGTCTGCATGGTCACACACTTTTTTTTCACCGCAGTCTCTGGATGCTACGGTGGATGTTTGTTATTTTACCTGCAGTGCAGGTTTAATTAGCATTAGCCAAAAGGACAATCACAATTTTGCCTTTAACAATGAAGATGTCGCGATTCTTATAATAACAGCAAAAGCTTTGTTATGAGCTGATCTTTTATAATGTGTGTGTTTCAACGTACAGTAACAAAACTTTCGGTTGCGATTATCTTACTAACTCTCAAAAATAACATGCATTGGAATTCAAAACGGCCACTGTATTCGAGTTAGCTCTGGGTTTTTGGGTTACGAATATTACAAATGCCCAGGAACTTAGTGAATGTAAGTATGGTATTAGAAAGCAAAGAGTAATAAGCTGTATAAACTGGCGAAAATTGTATGCTAAGAAAAACTTTTTGGCATGTATGGAGAACAAATGAAGTAATTTTTATTAAAAAATTAAGCATATCGGTAGTTTAGTAATTTATTTAAGGGCAAGAGAATGTTTCAGGTAATAGGAGTTTCAATAGTGTATGGATTTAGAGAATTTGGTGAGAACAGCAGGATATGCCGTTACTCTAAAATGTTTTTTTTAGAAAATACACCTTTACTTCTAATATACTGAGCTTTCAAAATTCCTAACAGCAAGACCACGAACGTTTTATAACTTATCTTAGTATTTCAATTTTGCTATGATCAGAAGGTCAGTGATCTAAGTAGAATGGGCATTTTGATGTTCGACGATGTAAGATGTGGGTAATCCACCAGATATAGTAGACCTAGGAACTCACCTAAAGTCAGGTTATTAATGTAGCCTATTTATTAAACAAATAAATTCAGTTCTCTAAATGAAGTTTGTGTTATTTTAAAGTTAGGCGTTGTAAGGTTTCCGTTCGTGGTTGGTTTTGTATTTTAGCACCTGAGACCAACTTTAAATTATTTCTGGTCCTTTTTATATCTGTAAAAGGCTGTATTTACAATCACCCTGGCTACCTTGTCTCTTATGTACAATGGCTCAAGTTTGATGTGAACTTAATGCTTAGCTTAGTTTTACGTAAGTGATCAATTCGGCCTTTCATCACTACCATTCCATACCATTATAGGTTACATATGGCTTCAAGTCTTAATCTGGGTATAACCGTTAAATTAATCAACAATATGTTAGTTTAGCATAAAAACGTGCATATTTTGTAGTACAAAGTGTTAATTCATTGTTACCTACAGGTTACTCTAGCATATAACTTTCAGATAGGGAACTTTCAAATATTTACTCTTTAATCATCGTTTGCAGGTTTCCATTTATGGATGAAGAAACCTTGCTCCCACTCTGCATTGTTGACGATAACACCATAAAGTTATACTCAAAAGCCATCAAAACTATACTTCGGACTAGCTGTAACTGTGCACGAGCTTGCCACGAAACAACTTACAGCCTTGGCATATCCTTTGTACAAGAAAACCAACAGCGAGAAACACTACATCGATATTATTTTAATCAAAACCGTATGGTAGTAGTCACTGAACGACTGGCATATGACCTAACTAATCTCATGGGAGATATCGGTGGTAACCTCGGTTTATGCCTTGGTTTATCACTGCTTTCAGTTTTTGAAATTCTTCAGGGTCTCTTTAATCATTCTATGTCTGCGCTACTAAAACGACGTTTATTACATAATGCTAACACTAATATCCGTTCCAATTCAATTTTTGGTCGAGTAAGGCGCATTACATGTGAAGAATATCAGCGTTGTGTTTCTAAGAATTCAAGTGCCGTGAAGTTTTATGTACCTGGCATTGAAACAATTCTCGACAAGGAAACTCCAACTATTCGGAGAATACTCTGGTTCGTGATAATTATTTGTTGTTTGGCGTACAGTGGCATGTTCATGTATGTTCGAATAACGTCTTTTTTGTCGGATCGTACTCGTATGACAATGGAAGTAACAAAAGATGATACAGTTTATTTCCCTAAAATAACTATATGTGGTTACAGTCAACCTTTGATTGCAATGCTGCGAAAGTTTGCTAAGAAAAGAATTGGACGATTTCGGCGTACACCGGCCAACATGATAATGCCTGATTGGTGCCCTCTACAACTAATACATTTACTGGACATTCCTATTGATGCTGACACTATCTGGAACAAATCATCGGTTTACAAAGAACTAGTTGAAACTGAAGATTTCGGAAAGGTTGGTTTACTCTGTGGTGCCAGTAAGAGTAGTGCAGCGTACTGGGAACTAGATTTATCTAATACAAAATTCTGTTTGATGCATCAAAAATACATTTTGACTGCACCAACGATATTCTCGAAGATTACTACGCCATGTTTTGCTTAATTTGCAACTCCTGCACTCTCAGGGTCAATACGTCAATACCATGATCGGAACACAAAAGCCTCGTAATCGTAATGATCGACCTCTTGAGCACACGAATTGTTTAAACTTACAATACTTTGCACTTGTACCTGATTTCCACTGCAACTGATTCCTCTTGCTTGCTTGGGGTAGGAAAGGAATTCAGAAGGCAGTGGGGTGATTGCCCAACTACGTAAATTTTCTGCATATTACTCCTTCAGCAGTCGATCCCTCTACATCATGGTCGGGGCAGAGTTTCCTCTTCACCACAATGACCAACCTCCAAAGCATTAAAGTTGTTAAAAATACCACTGCACTGCATTTGCACATTGGCCTATATACTGTCATACAGCATGTGATGAAAAGTATACACCACGCTAGCTGCTGTTGCCCAGCTTGTTCTGAGAGACTCTTTGGATGCGCAGTTGACGTTACTTGTGTGTGTTGGCGGCCATATTCCCCTCTTCCTTTACTTGTTTTTTTTAGTTGTGAAAGAAAAGTTTATGGTTACAAAGACGTTGCTGACTAATAGAAGCCTGCAAACGATTGCAGTGGCATGTAAATAGACATCGTTTCCGGCCGTTTTGAAATTTTTTAATTGAAATAAAATATTAGAAGTCTGTCCGTGCAAGTTTAATGATCAAGCTGCAGCTAACGCGTAATGCAATTGTGTCTCCAAGTACGACAAGCACATTCGTATTGAAAGGGGCAACTTTTAAACTGGGTTGTATCAAAGACAAAAATCAAAGCTTCTTTTTTTTTGTTTTACTGCTTATGTTTTTAACCCCGAAACCTAATATAGTACGTCCAGCCGAATTTTCTGATTCAGACTTTGGTCAGCTTTCGTCAATGCTCGTAAACATAATCGTGCAAAAATAATAAAAACTACCATGTCATTCTGATTAATCATAATGTGTACCGTTGTTTCCTTATAAACAGTCACACCTCTGTTGTTTATAAAACTTCTGACGATTTCACACTTTCTGAAATCACTCCTCTTGTTTATAGAAGAAATATTTTTATGTAGTTTTTAAAAATAAATACCTTCTCTACGCAAACAAACGCCCGCTTTTTTTCTTCCAGCCTTTCTTTAATTTTAATTCTCTGCAATAAGGGTTACTTAATATTTCCCATACGAAAATTTTATCCACCGGCCAAAAACTAAGACTAGAGTTACCACAAACCATGAGCTTAAAAATTAGGTTCCGAAATTATTTTACGTATTATAGGGCTAAGGCTACAGCCATTTAAAAACTACTTTAGACGTTCTCTGTTGCAATTTTCACAAAGTTATTGCCATTTTGTAGTTTCTTAAGTTTTGGATCAAAGTCCACAATCAGGCTGAAAAAAGATGAAAAAATTTTGACACATGAGGAAAGTATGACGAGTCCTGTTACGACAAATGTTTTTTTATTTTTTATTTTTATAGTAGAACATCAGGGGATGCATAACGTGTCTTGTAACGTGTTTTACTTTCATATGCCTTTCATTGGGATTTTTTGTTAGGCTGGTGCGTATTTTATAATATATTATTACATTTATTCCCTAATAAAAACATAACACTAAATTTTTAAAACCCATAGCCTATACACGTTTCTGTAAACTTTTTTAACCCTTCCTCTCCTCTCCCTGTGTTCCTCTGCACTCTTATAGGATCCGACTTATGCTGCAACTTATGGTTGGGTACTTTGATAACAGAAAAAATGGCTGCCCCACGTTACGTGATATAGTCAAACTAGAACTGAACGCAAGGCAACACGTGGGCACGTTGCTGAGTGTTTGCTCCATCCCTAAGCCATATGATTTTTATCTCACCTGCATTGCAACCAGCTTAGTGCTACACCTCATGATGGCTTTTTTTATGGAGGCTGTGAAGTGAACCCACTTTAATCCCGTTCTCTAGTATTAGTATAACATTTGTGTAATTACACCTCACCAATATAACGTTGTAAAAATGATAATTCATCAATATTGTTTGTGACTAGCAGCAATGAATATTTTTCACTTTAAGCTTTTATCAATTTTTAGTGGTGCAATAAAATGCGCAATATTTCTTGTGAAAACATAAAGGAACTTGAATTTTCAGAACTCAATAAGTAAAACAATTTTGGTGTTTCAATTTCAGAAAAGTTTTGGCTTTAGCTTTACAAGCAACATTTCAAGTAAGGAAATAGATATGCCTGAAGGAAAATGTATGCTGTTCGAGCCAGGTAAATTCCTAAGAAATATTCTGGAATTTGTACTAAAATACGTTCTGTCTCAAGAATACGTAATTTTGCTTTTAGTTTCAACAAGGTCAGCCACATTGATTTATTTTTTCAACAAAAGTGTGTTTTAATGAATAATAAATCACAAGGGAAAATGCTGAGATAGTGCAGTTAGCGCAAGTCCAATCTTCAATGATGACTGTGTACAAACATCACAGCTGAACACTTTTTTTGTACCATCTCGTCAGCTACGCATCAGATAAGCTGTTAACAAGCCCACAACGTACAAACAATTATAGCGATAGCGGTAACTTCCTGAACTCCAGGACTATGTCACTCCTGGAGTGACTCCGTCAAAAGTAAAAGAATCTTTAAACCAAATTTGGAATGTAGTCTTCACTAGTCAAGGCCTGTCTGCAGTCCAAAAATTGTGAAATTCGGGCGAGCCAAACCTGAGACACAAAGAGGGGCCATATAGACAACTTCTTCTTCTTGTCTTGTTCTTGGTCTTGGTCTTGTTCTGGGGATGTACCTTTCGTCTGTCCTCTCTACAGGTCAAACCATTTGTCCTATGAAGCTGGTTCTTAGCTCATTTTACAGGTATTGCTATGTAGATGTGCCCTTTGCTTAAGGCATTTTCTAATTGGTCAAGTGGGTCAGGGGTTATGGAGCTCTAAACGACCAGATTGATTGTTTTACATTTGTTTAAACATTGTTATTATCCAACACTGCCAATTAGCAAACGCCAGCTGCAAGACTGAAGATTAAAGGATTTGTTTTTCTTATTAACACTGGCGATAGCAAATGTTAGTAAGAGTCAGCCTAGGGTCTCTGTGTTAAACTCTCAATTTTGACCGTCAACTGCACTGTTTTACAGTTTAGCCACAATTCTAAAAGTAACACGAATTAATAACAAAAACGGAACGTCAAATGTTTAGAGTAAGGGTCAAAAAGTCGAAACCTAGAAAGAACACAGACAAGCTTTGACAGTAAAGGTTTAGGTGTAAAAGTTTGTAAGAGGCTGGTAAGCATTAGACACTTACTACTCGGTGGTCAGAAATAAATACATTTAGACGAAAACTGGAAATCCTTCTACAGTGAGCCATGTGATGACCCAGTGGTAGTATGGTGTACGTTTGCTGCTTTGTATTATGTTGAAAATTATTTTTGATTTAGTCAAATGGCAGGGTATTTGCAGCAGAGAGCATTACTGGTTATCCTTTACCGTAAATCTAAAAAATAAAAAAAATTCTAAGGCATCAAAAGACAAAATGCCAAACTTCACAAGAAAAATATGTTCTTAAAGTTCCAACAATATTCTAAGAACAAAGAAAACCTGCTAGCATAGAAAAATATGTTCTTAAAGTTCCAACAATATTCTAAGAACAAAGAAAACCTTCTACAACTATTCATACACACGTTCTGTCCGAATAGAGTAAAACTAAGCTAATCACCGGGTAGTAAGGGTCTGACGCTTACCAGCCTCTTACAAAATGTTACACCTAGTCACTTACTGTCAAAGCTTGTCCGTGTTCCTTCTAGGTTTTGACTTTTTGACCCTTACTCTAAAAATGTAACGTTCCGTTTTTGTTTATTAATGTAGTAGTTATCCAGTGACATTGCCCATTTGAAATTAAACAAAAAATTAGCTAGGATGACTACTTTTCCAGGTTCTGTAGAGTATGGAATTCTGAAAGTTTGTCAATTCGAGGCTGTTAAACTCATATTGTTAAATTCAGGGAATCTCATTGGGACTTATAAAATTATGTAACCGCACCTCGACTTGAAAAGCCTTCATTATTGTGAATATTGTCTGATTACAATCAGCCAGTTAGGCCTATTAAAAAACAGTAACATAGTACCGACACCAACTTTTCACCTTCCTAGCTGACTGTGTTTGGTTCTCTTCCAAATTTCAACTGTTTCAGTTGCTAGCATGGGCATTACAACTTTTAAAATCGGTCTTATTGAGAAAACCAATGTTTTACGTTACTGATCTGTGATAGGCATAACCAATTAATTTAGCCTGAAGTGTGTTATTAAAAGGCGCAAAATTGGAATTTTACCTGGAATTGGAACTTCTAAGCCTGGGAAAGGCAGGGGGGGAGATGAGGCTTAATGGCGCGTCGACAGCTTGGAAAGGCAGGAATGGCCCAGGAATTCGATTATGATTAAAACGACTGAACTCTTCTATATTCAATATCAAGAATGCCCATCCACCATTGTTGCTAAGACTACGAGGAAAATTGTTGAAAATTGGCTAGTATCCTCATTCAAACATTTCTAAGTTATTCAGTGTTACACAATAAGAAGTCAGGCGGGATAAAAGGTGATGCTAAAAAGGAAGCTGAAAGAAGGAGAACCAGAAATAAATTATTGTTTTTACACAGGATTCTTCCAGTCTGGTGAGGTAGTTTATTGAAGATTGGCCGGGGGGAGGGATTCTAATGTGGTTTCTTCAGGAGGGAGTGTGAAATGACATGGGGAAACAACAGGAATATCGTGAAAACACTGGGGGTCCCAGAAAATAAGCGATGAAGAGCTTCTCACTTCCCCCTCTACTTGTTGGAATCCTTGTTTAACTGCATGTTATCTGAGTTATTACGTCATTGACACTGTCACTAGGAATTTATAAATTGAGAGTAACATTGTTCTGTTTACTGCTCAACCATCATAAATGTAAAAAAACTCCTTCATTATATCTATGACTGTTGTCAAGTGTGAAATATTTGGCTATATAACTTGGTGCGATATTGTTGCGATTTTTTTTGTATAGACGGAGGGTTCTAGAAAGACTTGTCATTGCAACGATTTAAATGAATTCAGAAGTAGTCAAATATTGGTGGGTCTCGTGTTCATCCGGTTTTTCTCACAATCACTTTTCTTGTTTTGGTTTGCAGTTGTTGGAAGTTATTTAGGCCATGTAGTATAAGGTTATTTATTATTCTTCAGTGTTTAAGAAACTTATGATGCTATTTTATCAGAAAGTGTTTTAAAACAGTTTCCTCTAACTGGATCCGGACATATGTATGTTCTAGGAATTAACAACCCATACTGATTTCAGTAAAGTCAATCAACCTCAGCGTGAAAAAACATAAATCTATAAATTGCATGCTTTCGTGACATCCATCTGCCTAACATGCTTAACACTGTCTAAGAGCATGCACTTCACACGTACATGTTACTATTACATACCAGCTGTGCACTGTTAAAAAATTGCATAAAATTATAGCAAAACATAGTTATTTGTTTCTAGTTCTTTCGACTGTAAAAGAAAAGGCACAGTTCTATGGTGTAAATCGATCTGAATAGTAAGTAATAGGTAACGGCTTTGTCCAATAAGGTTAAAGTATCGTACATTCTCTACCATTACATATGAAACACATGTTCGCTTCTCCAATCACTATGCTGTACATGTACGGATGACCTTAGTCTCATTGATCACTCTCAGGTAATAGGTATAATATAACACGAGTTTAATGGTTACAAAGTGATACACATGCTATCTAACGTAACGCACATCCTAACTTCAAGCTGCACAATCTATTGATGCCAGGTACCAGTGAGAGCAGGAGCAGAGCGGAAGTAGGCATGGGAAGTGTTAGGCAGCCAAATTGCTTGCATAGGAGATGTCTCACATTCATCCTCTATAGGCCTGTTCCACTCGACCTCTACAGAAGGGATAGAAAAAGCACAGCATCAAAAATTGAAATACGAAACATGGAATATTATTCTACACACAAAGTCAAAGGTAATACATAGGTAGCATACCATGCAAAAAGAAAAACGTAGCCATTCCATTGCTACACTTCATAGCAACAAACACCCATTAGCTAGGGTGAGACCCCAAAATCACAGCCCGCATACTGTCCAATCAACATCAACTCACCACAACACAGAAGGTAACACTACGAAGTAATTCTTGTAATCCCAAAATTAACCCCTCTTCCCAAGCAAAAGGTTTAGAAGAGCAACAATAGGAAACAGTTTACCATCAACACATATGCCCGCCAACATCTAGAAAATTGATCCAAACCCCACTGCAAACAATCACAAAGCAGTAAATCATTCTGACGAGGTTTGACAAATTTTGCAATTCAGCCGCAAATAATCCCTACACAAGTTGTTCCCTTGTCGCTATGAGCCACGTCCCTACCAAGCAAAGCAGTTTCACCCACGTCTAGCAAATCGAAGAAAATCCACCTGTCACAATTAAATCCTTTTTTTACCTAGGAAAATCAATCCCACAACAAAGCTCGATAAGGTGTGGACCCCAACCCAAACTAAAAAGTTTAGTCCGCTCCCCAGTGACAACATTCATAAAGTAGCGCCACCCAACTGCACAGCACCTTAACCCAATATGAAGTTTCCCTTCAGGCACTCAAGCAAGACAGGCAGCACACGTCATACACCCGAGGCATAATCCTAAAAAATTTCTAACAACAGTGCGCCACAAACTACACTTCAGCCACAGTTCAATAAAGTTTGAAAAAATGAACACGAATTTCTTCCAACTGTCTGTTGATACGCACAACACGTGGCCCACATATCAACAACACAGTACATCCACCTGCCAACAGGTCAACAGCAAAAAGAAATGTAATGATGATGCTCAATACGGCAGTCACATCAACACAACAACACAACAGATGTTCCATTGATATTGCAGAGACTGCTTACCTCATACAAATAAAAAAGGTGACCGATAAAAAGAACCATAAGGAAAATAAAACTGTCAGTAATCATGTCGCTGCACAATAACTATCTTCATGTCACCAACCCCCACTTTTAATTGCTTCATGACACCACAGTTCCTCCTTGCTGATCACCCTCACCAGAAATTAGGGGTGGGGGATGGGAGGAGAAAAACACTGGAATCCAATACATGCCATGTTCACCTGCACGGAAGCTGGTTGGAAGCGATAAGCATATCCATCACAGAATCTTAGTTCCAATACTCGTTCCAATACTTCTTCACAGAAAGCTGAAGTAATCGTTCTTTAAGTAGGACCCAATAAAGAATTTTCAGTCCACAACTGATATCAACGGCATGGCCGCAATGCTTTGAAAACGTGGCAACTTACTGACTCCGCTTTGACGTCTAGGATCGGGTTGCCATTGACAACTGTGAAATTGAATGCTAGAATAGTATTAGTTCACCTTCATAAAATTCACCAGATGGATCTGCATCAATCCTAGCGAATGGGAAAAGCATATATCCGTCTCTCTCAGCTTTCAGTTTGGTGGAAGTGGTATAATGTTGGGAACTCCACATGCTAACTTTCCGGCGAAAGTGATATGGCTCATCGGATGCATTGCTTGCCACACTGATCGCCTGATCCATTGATAAACCCATTGCCAGTAGAATACTGTTAGGGAGGATCCACACAAAGCTATCAAATATCAGTAAGATCCCACATTCCGTTAGGGAGGATCTACACAAAGCTTTCAAATATCATTAAGATCCCACATGCAGTAGACAGCTAGCAAGCTGCAATGTTACGCACTGTTATGAGGCTCATGAAGCTGTGGGTTGTGCCAAGTAACAGAGTGAGGAGAGGACCATGAGGGGAAGCACCAACGGTTGTAGTATCAGTCACCACAGAGAAGGTGCATTGTACGATCCTAGTGCTGCTGCACTCTGTGGACCACCCATATGACCCTAGTACCCCTGTCCTCTCTGGACCAGCCATACGACCCTAGTACCCCTGCCTTCTGGAGACCTCCCAGGACTCCTAATTTCCACCAAAATGAAACCAATGACCATTAAGTTATCACACACAAAATTGGTGGTAGTTTAGGTTACAGGAGAATCCAACAGTTCCAACTAGCCTCTGTGGCATCATTTGATACACCAGTTTGCCACACAAAATGCCAGTTGCTGCTGACAACCTCACCCGATACCACTGAACACAACCAACTTGTAACACAGCATGGGTAAAACCAACATCCTTCTTCCACACTCACACAAAGCAACCGCAAACAAATACATGTACTGTGAAACTGAGAGATCATTGCCATTTCCCACCAAATGCCTAAGCAAAGACTTAATAACCTGCAGTCATTCTGCAGCCTTTCGTATCACACAGTACGTCCATTTCACGAACGTAAAATATGGGTCGAGTGAAGGCCCTACGTTGTCATCAACACCAAGGCATAAAAAACATTCCCACTGCACCAGTGGCCCAAACACCTTCACAGACAAAGACCAAATTCACACGTTATCACCACATGTAGCTGACTTTACATTCGGCGTGGGGAAAAAACTGTCACCAAATTATTCACGAGTCCGAGAAGAAGCTGATGAGTGTATTTAATTATGCTGCTCTCGCAGCTTGTTAACAAACATCACAGTATACAAAAACCAGACCAAAAAAAAACTCTTATCACGTTTGCTGCAAACATGTGCACAAGTCTCCTTCTCCCCTGATGCCAAGAAAGAGCACGAAATCCTGGCATGGTGCTTGTCAAGCAGACAGTAATCATGACAGTGCCCCCTCTCGAAATCAGACAGAGATTCACAACTAATTTACAGAAATCAACTATATATGCACAGTTTAACGTTAATCCGTCTTTGTGCAGTTATTGGTAAGAATTACTTAAACACAATGTTTGGTGGTCCCTATAGCAATCTCTGTTTGGTGGTCTCTGTAATGTGTGGTGCAGTGGCAACCCGGACCACTGCACTGTGACTGAGGTTGGCGCTAATGACCAAGCTGTCGACGCGCCATTAAGCCTCATCTCCCCCCCTATAGCAATCACTCAATAAGTAGTAATCTTCAGTAAGCAACTCTTCTTAATACTCCTTGCAGATAAGACAAAATCTTTCCATTCATGATTTCTTCTTTGCTCAAAAGTGTATCACATATCATGATGAACCATCTTCATCTTAATGTGTTCTTTTTCTTTATGCCTTGAACAGAAGTTTAATCTGCACAAATTCAATATCAGTTTGTTCTTCTAATGCTTTTGACTGCTTAGCTTCCACCAATGGCTCAGTTAATATATTAACTCCTACACCATTGCAGGCAATCTGATCTGTCTTCTTGGCCTAGTTCTCAGATAATATTTAAGTACTGCACTACCTGCATTGCTTTCATCACTGTCGGAAGCCTCACTGGTACATAATTCATGTCTTTCTCATTCTTTAGCTCTTGTATTTCTTCTACTCAGATTTTTTTTCCTCATCAGTGGTTACTAAATCTTCACTTCCATCCAATTCCTCATGATCATTTACTTCTTCTGCTGTAAATTCATCCTCACAAACTGATTGACTTATCACTTCAGTCATCATTACTTTTCGGATTTGATTTCCAATCAAATTATGATCCTGCCTTCTATAGTGACATGATCATAATATGGTAAAATGTTATCCACGTTATCAACTTTCTTTTCTGATCTATTATTTACCGGAACATGTTCACATGTGACTTGTGACATTTTCTTCAAAACTCTCATTGGATCAGAGAAAATAGGTGCAAGCTTCTTTGTTACTCCTTTTTCTGCACTAGCATAATGGGAGATTTCACTTTAACCAAATAATTTTCTTAAAATTTAACACAGTAATTCTATTCTTATTATATTAAGTACTTTACTTTCTTGCAACTTCATTCAAATGATCTTGGCCAAATCGTATACCTGTTTCAAAACATCAGCTTTCTTTTTTCATACTCTTTCACCGATAGTCCAGTTTGCAAAGGTGGAAGGCACAAAATGTTAAGGTCCAACTATGGATCTCTACCGTACATTAAGAAATACAGCATCTCACCAGTACTTTCATGCGGTGTAGTTCTCAAGGCGTACTGTAAACTTAATAAGGATTCTGCCCACTTCTCTCCATTTTCAATTACAAACGCTCTTAAACATGCTTTGAGTTCGTTTAAAAGGTGCTGATGCATTAGATTGAGGATGGTACATGCTTGTTGTTCTGTGGTTTATTCCAGAAATCTCTAATAACTCTTCAGAATATTTCGCCACAAATGCACTGCCGTTGTCAGAAATAAAAAAAATCTTGGTTATCCACACACTAGCAACACATATTTTAGATACATTGTAGCTGCTGTTCTTGTTGTGTAGTGTTTCGTAGGCATAATCAAAACATACTTTGGAAAATAATCAACAATGGCAAGTATGTATTTAACATCGTTTGTTGATACAAGTAATGGACCTACAAAAACAATACCTGTCATGGTTAAAGAATTGTCTGGTAATATGCTGCAGTAAACCTACCGATTTCCTTCGAATGTTTACTCAGCTCACATTCTGGACAGGAACTGACATATTTCTTCACATCCGGAAAGAGTCCCGGCCAATAAGCAAACATTCCTTATTCTTGCTAATGTCTTAGAGATACCCAGATGTCCTGCTAGCTTATGATCATGATTCTGGTACAGAAAAGTATGCTTCAGTTGCTTTAGGAAGTTGAGCCTCCAAGCAATCTGCTGACTTCGTCGTCTACGTGCTAAAAGATCTGTGTAATAGCCAACTCCCTTCTACGATGAATTTCTCATTGATCTTCTTTATAAATCTTTAGTCTCACGATTTCCAGCAGTTTTCCATTGTAATATTGCTCTTGTACTCCTGTTGATGTCATCATCTTGCCATTGTTCTCCTTGAAGTATGTTTTTTTGTGATACCCTGAATTTCAAAATTCCTGAGGTAATACATCGGAGCAGGTTTTCCGAATAAAGCATCAGCTAATGATCTGTTTACCAGGACGATCACGACAGTGAATGCAAAGGCCTGAAGCTTAATTCTCATCGCGCTGTCCAGCCAGCATTCTTCTTGTTTCTGAGTACTCATTTTAAGGCTTCATTATCAGTTATTAAAGTAAAATGAATTCCTCCAAAATATACTCTCCAGCATTTCACTAGATCTACTGATGCAATGGCCTCTTTCTCAAAGAATGTCCAATTTTGTTCCCTTTGTGACAGCATTCTACTGAAGTATTCATTGATCTTTGTTTCACCAATAACATTCTGTGACAAAATTCAAGCTATTCCTACATTAAAAGCACCAGATTTTATTATGAAAGGATATTCAAAATCTGGTAACTGTAACATGTTTAAAGTTAAAATCAATGCTTCATTTCTTGAAATGCTTTAGTGTGCTCATCTGATCACTTAGATTGAATTTTTGGCTTCACCAACTCGTACATAGGTTTTGCTACTTTAGCATAGTCTTTCAAAATGGCTCAGGCAATTTACGAAGGCCAGTAACTTTAAAGCTTGGCATGGGGTTGTATCTCACACCATTATCTTTATTTCATCGATGTGAACACCATCAACTGTGATCTTATATCCTAGTATTGTCTTTTCTGGGTTACATTCTTCTTTAAGTGTAAAGTTGTGTGTTCTCAGTGCTTTAAAGATTTTCTGAATGGTTTCTATATGTTCTTCCCATGTTGCATTAGCTATGATTATGTAATCAACATAAACTATAAAAAATTGGGTTTCCTATGCTTTTTTCATAACCTGTTGAAAGTCACTTTAGATTTTTTTAACAGAACGGTAAAATTTTCCATCTGTAGGTTCCAGCACAGCTGACAAAGTTGTACAGTCCTAGAATCTGAATGCAACGGAATTTCATGAAAACCTGCATCTCCATCTAAGATTGAAACATAGTTTTTGCATGAGAGAAACTGATGCACTTCTCCATTTGTTGGTACTGATTACTTATCATAATCAATGTGCTCATTAAGTACCTTGACATTCAGAGCAGGACGTTTTCCTCTTTTCCCTTCCTTGGTTTCAGAAAAAAAGGAGATCCCCATGGACTTGTCGAGCGTTCTATAAGATACTTTTTTCCTCTGATCGATGATTCTAATAGTTTCTCGTTTTACTTCAGGAGAAACAGGATACCTCTTCTGATAGACAGGTTTCTTTGTTGTTTTGAACTGCGTAATGTGTTCTGCAAAATCCGTTCTTCCTGGTTTTCTTCTGCACTTGTCATCTATACAGGAAAGAAGAAAACAAACCAAACAGCGAAAATCAAACTATAGAAATAACATAGTACATTAAGCCACCTTCGTTGGTGTGGCATGACACATACTATTCGAACTGGCAACCCAATTCGTTCTCGGCTCGTTGATGTAGCACCTTTATGGCTATGGCCTCACACCACTAGAATAAAGGTGACTCACTGAACCTGTTATTAAGGTTACAGGAATGATTAGGGCTCCATTCGACTGAGAATGCTTGCAGCCATAGGCAATGGAGCAGGAAGACAAGCCTATGGCTGCAACCATTCTCAGTTGAATGGAGCCCTGATCACTGTTGTGACCTTAATGATAGGTTCAGTGAGTCATCTTTATGCCTGTGGAGGAGGGGCCACAGTAATAAAGATGCTATGTCAGTGATTTGGGGAGTAATTTGGTTGCCTTATCGAATCCGGGTCATGTTACTCAAACGAAATGTAAGTGCATAAAGGTGTCTTACTGCACTATGTTATTTCTAGTGTATGATTTTCGTTGTTTGGCTTTTTTTCCTCTTTCTTTTATATAATTTATAGCAATTTGTGAATATTTATTTAATACTTATTTCTGTTTCTAACTTCCAAAATGGATTACGTTGTTGATTACTTTCACTCTTTGATGCTACTCTTCGACAGTGGAAAGACAATATTTTTTGTTAAGGAAGTATCCAAGTCCAATTGCATGATCAACAACAATTTCATATGCTTTAAGAAATCTCTTCTCAGAATACATGAAACAGCTAAGTTATCAAAGATTCTGAAGTTAACCCATTTTCTTCATTTGTGAACACAAACACGAATGTTATTTTCACCCACTGGGATTATTTCTTCTCTATTGCCCAATTGTAATGGTTAACCGTTATATTGTTGTATTGGGGCATTTGGTGCTACTTATGTTATTGTAGAGAGAGCATGAATTTACAAATACAGTATATGTAAAAAGGAAAAATCTTTCACCGTATTCTACTGGAATGGTTATATAGTGTTATCTTCCTGTAGCAGGAACATTGTTGATTACTTGTATTGCTCAAACTGTGGCAATTTCTAGCATATTGGTGTATTAAATACCATTTATACCAAGGTGTAGTCTATTCCCATTGGTGTTGATGAGTCGTCCACTGTTGTCGAGAAAACTCATTACTTCGTCTATCTTGTTGCGAATTAGTGCTTGGCTGATCACTTGTTTTTTAAGTCTCAGTTAAAACAGAGTCACTTATCACTTGCCGTCTCGTATCGACACTAGCTTTACTTTGCTATTTACTTGCACCTCTCCTCCAGGTTATTTCATTCGAGTTACTAATATGCTGATTTGGACTAACAGCATTCTTCCAGTTAGGCCTCTGTTGCATACTAGTACTTTCCGTTTTACTTTGCTAAGGTAATGAACTTATTTCTGAGGCCTCTTCTTCTTCAGTGAGAAATCTCAAGTAAGGTGCCATTTTATTTCTTTCTTTCATCAGTTGCATGACAGTCTCAATATTTTTGTTATTGTAATAGTTACATTGATCTTTCTTCAGTTTCTCAATGATGGCAGTAACTTGCTATTTTGGATCAGTCTCGATGTGCAATTTGCTAATTTCTAGTGAAATATGATCCCCAAAATTCCACTGTAGGTACCAAATTTCCTTGTCTAATTTAGCCATTAATGACATGTCTCTCATGATCAACAATGGGTTTATAAATGCAGCTGTTAAAATCTTTCTAACTTCTAGCCAAGTTGCAGGTTTAACTGGTAATGCCTTCACCAATATTCTATATTTTCCTTTGAAAAGAAAGAAGTTGCAGAGTGGAATGTAAAAAACTACTCGAGAGATTTCTATCTGCTAAGTAACCATCCATAGATTCTAACCAATCTGAGAGTTGGCACTAATCTGATATTTCTGCAAGTTTAAAGTACCATGCTGCCATAGCAGTATGTAGAGAAAAAAAAACTCATGTGGTATATTTTAGTAAAAGCCAGAAATGTGCACCAAAATCAACAAATGACGATTAGAAGAAACCATTCTTCATCAACAGGTTTTTATTTATTAAAATTACATGGCAATGTGCAGCGGAGTCATCCTAACAACAAAATACAGATAAATTTAAAATTTAAACGATAAAACCTTTTAATGTTTCCTTTCAAAAAAGGCAAATATGCTAGGAGCAGCTAAAACCCCATCCTTGCACTTGGCAAGCCAAGCAAGACAGACTCGATCTATGCAAATTGCAAAAGCCACACGAACTTCAGGCCAAGTCAACGTCATTCTGGGGTGGTTATGTCGGAAACTTGCGTGCATATTTATTAAACTGGAGTTTGTATAATATATGAAAATATTCATTAAAATATTTAATATCTGGTACCAAGTGATTATATACAGGTGGTTGATGGGTAAGAATATGTATACAGGGTATTTGGAAATTGGTGTCAAAAATTTTCATGGCGTAATTCTACCATGAAAACAAGCAAAAAATTCCTAATAAACATGGGTCTAATTCTGCTTCGTTTTGGAATTAGACCTTGCCGAAGGTACAAACTTTTGAAATTATTACAGTCGTGGTAGACGGAATCACGAATTCCAAACATGATGACCACTGATTTATTAAGTAAACAGTAATGATAATAAAAACTCTCTGGAAAGACCACCCTTCCAGAATCCGCCGTTTAATTATTGTTTTTTAAAGTGTTTTGAATCTCGCAAAAAAAAATTTGTTCATCACAAAAATTGTTTTTCATCATTAAATTTTCTGTCTACTGATGAATTTTCATTATTATTATGGTTTTATTCAATTAAATTAATGGCAGTTTTATTTGCATTTTGTGATTCTGTTCACCATAATTGCAATAAACCTCAAAAGTTGGTTACTTTGGGCAGGGTGTAATTCCAAAGAGAGGCCAATTTGGACCCATGCACATGAAAAATTTTGTACTTGTTTTCTTGGGAGAAATCAACCCAGAAAAAACTATTTGACACCGATTTCTGATGAAAACAAGTAAAAAATACTGAAAGTTGAAAGTTGATGCTGAGTATAGTAATGTTGAATATCCGTCTGAACCCAAATGACATCACGCCGGGGGAGGGGGGGG